>CM071863.1:301289-342421 GCA_036759665.1 Gynandropsis gynandra | reverse complement strand
ACATTGTGTCTTCGTCTGGTTTTGGTGACTTTGGTGTAAGAACCGGTGGTGGAACTGGAGGCTCTGCAATAGGTTGGGGTGGCGGCGGCGGTGGAATTGGAGGCTCTGCAATAGGTTTGGGTCGCGGCGGCGGTGGAATTGGAGGCTGTGTAATAGGTTTGGATGGAGGCGGCGGTGGAATTGGAGGCTCTGCAATAGGTTTGGGTGGCGGCGGCGGTGGAATTGGAGGCTCTGTAATAGGTTTGGGTCGCGGCGGTGGCTGAATTGGAGGCTTTGTAATAGGTTTGGGTGACGGCGGTGGTGGAGGAGGCTTAAAGTTAGCGTCTTCTACGGGTTTTGGTGACTTTGGAGAAGGAGCCGGCGGTGGAATTGCAGGTGGCGGCGGCGGCGGCGTTGATGGAGGTGATATAGACTTAGCGTCTTGAATGGGTATTGTTGACTTTGGTGAAGGAATTGGTGGTTCTCCAGTAGGCGGCTCGACTAATTTTGGGGGCAATGATGGAGGAGGTGGCTCAGATGTTGATTCAGGTTTAGGGGCCGGCGGCTGGGGCCGGTCGATGGTTTGGCGTGAGTGGACTAGCCTTGCTAAGTTCCCCAGCCAGAACCTCCGGCGAGGATGCCGGTTATTATTCATTGTTACTTGATCAGTAAGTAACAATGTCCTCAGGCCATAAAATGCTGACATACCTCTTTTCTACTTATATATATATATATATATAATTCAATTAAAGAGAAATTCGGAAATTTCAAAATAATTTTAAAAGTAAATAAAATTACAAAGCAAAGAACAAGAAACAGTCCTTCTTGTGAGTATATTATAAACCAAAGACAAGTATCTGATTCATTTCACGTTGCAAGATGTATTAAATATTTTACATTAGAAAATATGTGAAATGATAAAATCCGTTGGTTGATAGATATTCAATGAATTACACAATTTTGATAATGATGACAATAATGTGAATGAAACAAAAACGATCATCCAGTCATATGGGCCTTAATGGGCCCATCAGTATTGAAATTTGGGCTTAAGGAAAATAACTGCATTTGAAATCGGGTTAAACCCGGACCCGGGATAATATATCCATTCACCCAAACCGGATCCAGTAAATTCAAATCAACACGAGCATGAATATACTTTCTTCATCTCGCTGATGTCAAAATCCGACCCGGAGATCACATCGATCTTCGATCCGTCGAGCTTCATGGCGGAGGATCCACCGGTTTCGAGAGCTTTTCTGGATACGAAGCCGCGGAATATTTCCTCGAGGAGGCGGAGGAAGGCGGTGTCAACGTTGCCGCCGCTGAGAGCGGAGGTCTCGGAAAAGAAGAGCCGCTGGTTCTCAGCGAACTCGACAGCGTCCTCCGTTGATACGGCGCGACGGTCAGCAGCAAGATCGGCTTTATTTCCGACGAGCATGATGACGATGGAAGCGTCGGCGTGAGCGCGTAACTCCTCCACCCAACGCGCCACGTGATCAAACGTCACGCGCTTAGTGATGTCGTACACCACCATCGCCCCTAACGCACCTCTATAGTACGCACTCGTCACTGCTCTATATCTATTTGTGTGATTAAAAAATAATAATTATTATTAATAATTATAAATACACACTCACAAGAGATAATTGTGAGAGATTATATACAAAAATACCTTTCTTGACCGGCGGTGTCCCAGATCTGAGCCTTGACGAGCTTACCTTGGATAGTGACCGTACGTGTCTGAAATTCAACACCTATTGTGGATTTAGAATCAAAACAGAACTCATTTCTTGTGAATCTTGACAAGAGCTGTGTTTTTCCGACCGCCGAGTCTCCGATCACCACCACCTTGAACACGTAGTCTATTTTCTCCGGCATCGTTATTACTACACTTTTGTTGTTTTCCGGCGACTCTCCGCTCATCTCTCCGTTCATTCTCAGTTTATTACAGGAAATGGTTTTGGGGGAAGAAAAAAAAAGTTAGCAACTTTGAGTTGTTTCTCGTGGCTGTGGCAAGTGGGAGTAAGTAAAAGGGTAGGGAAAATTGTTTAATGAATAGTGATTTGTAAGTAAATCATACTATGCATTTGTTTTGTAGCTTTTATTTATTTTTTATAAATATATATATTTATTATCATATCATATCATATGGTTTTCAGTATGGACCGACCGGAACGAGTAAGGTGTCGATCTATAGGTTGTGTCGGGGTGGTTTTAGTATTTAGTATTTATTAAATTTATTGCAATGAGACAATACTTTGATATATCTACTTGGTTTTTATTTCTTCCTTTTTTTTCTTCTCAAGCGTATATGTTAAGTGTTGACTTTACGTGCAGTAAAGCATGCAAAAATTGTAATTAAGCGCGCATCAATAATAGTAGAAATATACTCATTAGTAAAAAAATATATTTTTTAATTCGAAATCGAGTATTCGTTTTTTAAAATATATTTATATTCTAAAGTGAGACATAATGAGTTATATAACATCATTAAATAAATATTCGAAATATTATTTTTGTTGACGTAAACATGAAATCAAACATTTTGCGTGTAATACAACCTAAAAGCTATTTTGTTCCATCATTGTGGTTGCTTACTCTTCATCCATCAATTTATTGCTTTTCTGTTATGATAAATGCAAAAAATAAATAACGGATACGCATGAAATTAATTGGTACTTTAGGTTATTACAATTATTTGAAACAACTATTGATGTAATGATATTATATTCTAATTAAACAACATCATTCATAATTTTCCGAATATTTAAACTCATAAAAATTTCGGATTTATTTGCCTATTACACAAATAACACAGCCCTTAAATTACGGAAGAATATCGGAAATTGGTGGGTTAATGGCTCCATGTTTGGTTTTATATGTCAGAGGTTAGGGTAAAAGCGAAATCGAAGGTACAATTAATCATGTTTAAGGCTTTATTGATGTAAACAATAGCTTTTAATTTACTGATTATAATTTAAATTATGATTAGAATAGTTATGTTTTGAATTGCATTGGATATCTAAAATTTGAAAGTTCTCTCGTATATATACTTGAAAAAGAAATATGTGAAATATGTTATAATTACTTTCAGTTTCGAATAAATTATATATATATATAGTGGGGTATTGAATCTAGTTGTGGGCCTTTTAAGAGGCCCATAAAATGAGTAAGTGGACCGTTCTGGTGCTGGCACCGACAGATCCGAGCCTATATGTTATAATACTTTACAAATTGCGATGTGATCTAATGAATTTACTCTTATAATTTACAGCCTATATAATGAGTAATGTATTCGTTACCACTGTATATCTTGTAGTAATTTATTTTGTTATCTGTATACAAAAATAGACATGAGAATAATTCATATTAGGTTAAAACATTAAACGGCGTCGTTTCCAAAGCAAAAGCCGAAGACGAATCGCCGTAATCGTTTGATATAGGAAGGCAATTAACTTAAATTACGATATTACCCTCACCTTGTACTAAAGGCTAAAATCCCCGTAAATTCAGCAATGGTAATCAAGAGACTATGGTAAGTATGGATTGAGATTAACGCGGTCAAGATTCCGTAACGGCTAGTTCAACATCTCTCGTCGATCCTCCATCGCCGCCGCCGGCATCAGATATCGTTGGGGGCTTCATTTGTGTAAAAGCAGACGAAATCGACGAAGCTTCAGCAGCTGCGGTTGTGAGGAGAGAGAGAGAGAGATGGGTCTGGTAACGAACAAGGTGGAGAGAGAGGAGCTGAAGCCAGGAGATCACATCTACAGTTACAGAGCCGTGTTCACTTATTCTCACCACGGTTCTAATTCTTCCTAAGTTCTTTCTTTTTTAGCTCTTTTGTCTGATGATCATGTTGGTTTTGTTGGATGTTTTCATAATGATGTTACTTCAATGTGGATGCTTTTCATCTTCTGGGTCATTGTAATTGCCGATTGATTCTACTTGATTTTGATTATCATCTCTCGTACTTATTGAAGGGTATTTGTTTTTTCATGTTGTCTGGTTGAAAAGCTTTAAGCTTGCTGAAATTAATTTCCAAATCTATATATATATATATATATATATCTATGTTATGTTCGTCGACATTTGATGTTGATTTTCTATTTGAAACATGGCAGGCATCTTTGTGGGTGGATGCAAGGTGGTTCATTTCAGACCAGAACGAAATCTGAATTCTCCATTAAAGTCATCATCATCTTCTTCTTCTTCTGATCTTTACGATTCCCATGAAGCTCATTGTTCATATTCTCCTGATTGTGGATTCAGACATCCAAACACTGGAGTGATCCTTTCTTGTTTGAATTGCTTCCTCAATAACGGCTATCTGTACCGTTTTGAATACGGAGTAAGCCCTTCTGTTTTCCTAGCCAAAGTCCGTGGAGGTACATGCAGTACAGCACAATCCGACCCACCTGAAACAGTGATCCATAGAGCCATGTACCTTCTACAAAAAGGGTTTGGCAATTATGATATATTCCAAAACAACTGTGAGGACTTTACTCTTTACTGTAAAACAGGCCTTCTTATAATGGACAAGCTTGGCATTGGAAGAAGTGGTCAGGCTTCTTCCATGGTGGCTGCTCCTTTGGCTGCACTTCTCTCTTCTTCCTTCAAATTGCTTATTCCAAGTCGTGGAGGTATCGCAACTGTTACTGCCGCTATGTATTGTATGAGTAGATATGCTACTGATATTGGCGTTCGGAATGATGTAATCAAGGTTACGGTCGAGGATTTGGTCCATGTGATAACCCTTTTAAGATTCTGAGACTCACACTGTTATATTATTGTACGAGGAAGTCACCACAAGAAATTCACGGATTAGAAACTGATGAATCGGTCCCTAATCTGTCCGGAATTCTGATTTGGACGGATTAGGGACGGGTAAGCGCCGTCCGTAAATGAGCGTCGCCAACCAATTTCCGTCCGTAATCCGTCCGCAAATACATACGGTATATGTAGTCCGCAAAATGTCCGCAATTTCGGACAAAAAGGTTAGTTCGGAAATCGACGCAAAACTCGACGATTTCGTGCCAAAAATTTTTGGACGGCACTGTTTCCGTCCGAAAAATTTTGGGCCGGGACGCGACCCGTGGAGTGCTTTTTGGGTTGCTACATCGGGTGCGGAAGCGTGTTTTACAATCCAATTGTTAGATCTAGTCAAGTTCGAGAATAGTTTTGGAGTTTCAACGATGAATGTAATTAGAAACAATTTCGATAATACCTGTTACGTTGAAACTGATGATAATCGGTTGCTAGATTTGATAGCGCAAATCCTTTATTCGTACCTACGTCGATAACGAATTTTGCAATCAACGGTCGGTGAACGAAACTGTTCATTTTTTGTTTTTCACCGAAAGGTTTTAGGGTTTCGATTATTGTGATAATGATTTTTATACTGAAACATTGTTTTTCGTCACTTATATATTATTGAACTATTCAATAATTACAAATTAATCCAACGACTATTTAATATTACGCAAGAGGTATAATATTTTCACTGCATATATTTAATCTTCTTCCCCATTTTATTTCCTTTATTATTTAACTGTAAGCATCAACTAGCTTTATCTGTTTCATCAAAAGGTTCAAGCTTTAGAGCTATCTCTCGATTTGGTCTGAAGAATACATCTAAAATGGAACATACTTATGAACTAATATATACTATATGTTCGTATGCATGAAAAACTCCAATCAAACTCTTTTGTGTGTAATGAAATGGTCATGGAATTATGGTTGTTCCAACTTTGTTCTTGGAATCCCGTTTAAATTTTGCAAGATTCGCCAATTCTTCGATTGATTTGACTATTTCTTGAATTCTTGTTGCATTTTCGATTAACAGAGACACCAGAGTGATTAGTGGAAGGATTTCATGTAGACTTGTTTTAATGATTCTGTCTTCGTCTTCTTCAGGCGTATCGGTTTGGTTTGACACCATTTTTAGGGTTTCTTGAAGCTCTTGTACTGCAGAGCTCATTTCAAATAACAAGAAATCAATATTGGATGATTTTCTTGTCTTTTTCATCATACTTGCTAACTCTCTTAAGATCTTTGAAGAAGCTGAACTCAGTTTCATACAGCTTTTACCGAGATAATTCTTGACCTGCTCTGGTACCTGTAATAACAATGGTGGTTAATTCATGATTGTATTTACGAATTGTTAATGCAATAAATTAGGGTCGTAGAATATAATTCGGTAAAATCAGATTATTGAGATATAAAAAGAGCAGAAAGTTTCGAGACACGAATGAGGAGAACTTCAAAGAGTTAAAAGAGTATCAAGAGAAGTCAAGTTTGAAGAAAAAAACGACAAGGATGTACGGCTGAAAAACCGGTTGGTTAGCTGAACACATCTGAAGTATAGATAAATTTACTCGAGAAATAGAAATGGTTAACGAATTTGGGTGAGTATCGAAGAAGTACCAAAAATAGAATGAATACAGTTCACAGAGTTTTAAGTGTATTTAATGGAATATCATAAAAAAATGTGAGAGTTTTAGCGTTTATTTGCGAAAATCTTTAATATTTTGTAAATACGAGCAAGTGTGCTTAAAAGATTGATTGGTAAATAAAACTAATATTGTTTAATTTAGTTGTATGTTTACAAGTTTTGGCGAATCTTGCTTAAGATTGCTCTGAAAATACCTTTGTTTCTGAATTAATGCATATAGTAAGAGTCTCAAGGCAATATGCACATCTTCGAATGGCAGCACCAGTTTTTAGGTATTGCTTCCATGGATGCCGGAAGTTGAAACTTCCATGGGCTGGTTCCCATCTAGCGAAATTCGCCTGAAAAACATCATACACGAAAACCCTAATTAAACGACTGTAGATCAACAAAACCACTTTGTTTTTTTTTTCCTCAGGCTAAATTGTTATTACCATGGATTCTTCAGGTCCCTTTGAGTTGAGAACGCATTTAAACCCTAGCATTTTCTTGTTCTTGTCTTCATCTTCATTATTCTGCGTTAAAGCTTCTTTCTCCATGAAGAACTCTCCAATACATACTGTAATTCGAGAGACACCATATCTATCAGGAATATTCCTTAAGCTCATATTATATCATACTTTTTGTTCCATCTGAAAATCCGTAACGTACCGTCCAAGGAATCTGCAAGTTTTTCCAGGTTACGCTGGAGAAGACGATGAAGCTGAACTCCTGCCCATATGGGACAGAAGAACATGCTTATGATAATGCATATTGATGTTCCAATGGCGATGGTGGATACTCTCTGTTGAGCCAATGCCATGAGTTTATCAACACGATAACCCGACACTGACACCAAACTGAACGTCAAGATGAAGATCATGGCACCGTAGTCGAACCGTGCTTTGAAATAGGGCACAAACCGGGAGAAGGTGGCCGCGGAAGCTGTAAGAACAACAACGATTAGCTCCTCGAAAGGTTACAAAAAGAATCTCAAGTTCATTTGATATATGATCATACCAAATAGAAACACCGAGCTTGCTATGACCAGTGGCTCGCCTTTTCCTGATCGGGCCGCGACCCAATGCACACCAATACCGAGTGATCCTGCAAGAAAAGTAGCCACCACTCTATTGATGCATTTGGCGAATGTGGCTCCTGCAAATCATTGAAAACACATTCTCATCATAAGAAAGATCAAAATTTTCCAACTTTTTGGACCGTTGACTCGAGGGTTTAGGTCTAATGTATACGTTCATCGGGTCGAGACTAAGGGACTCGAGGCTTTAGGTCTAATTAATGTATATGTTCATAGGGTCAATATATTAGATTAGATTAGACTTAAGGGGTACTTACCAACATTAGACTCAAAGACAACGACAACAGTCATAATAGCCCACATAGCATTGCCTCCAACACCTTCATATAAAGGTCTCATGTAATAAAAGATAGAGACAAGTGAAAGTGCTAATCCCACTTTCAGACAATGAATCACTTTCGTCGGTTCATCTGCTCCAATCCTCCATGCTTCTTCTAAGGACGCGACCATTCTCAAAACGACTCGGTTCATTACCCACACAGCAACTCTTCTGGTCAACCCCGACCCACTTGAAACCAATCTCTCTGAAGTCTCATCGTCCACATTTATCCTCCACTCTAATTTCCCTGTCTCAATCTCTTTCCCCATGGCTTCTCTTGTTTTTATGTTTTTGTTTTTTTAATTTTAATAACGAATGATGCAATACGTACGGATATATAAAGACGTACGTGAGGCGTGTGGAGATTAAATAATTTTTAATTTAATCAAAGTGCTGACCTATTTTTGTTACTCACTCCCACTTACATGCAAAAGAATAACGTCGCCTCAAAAAGTCTTTTTGGCCACAGCATCATCGCACAAGTACTTATGTGTCGTACATGTACATCAACTCTTTTTTTTTTTCTAATTAGCAAAGTTATTAATATTATTGATTTTACATCAAGATTATCTCATATTTGAATACCCATTTGACCTCGTTTAGATTAAATTACCGTACGAATGATTTTTCTACCGATACAAATGATATGCATTATGGATACTACGATGTAGAAATTCTACCGTTTTGTAAATGATAATGATAAAAGATTTAAATTTATGTATTAGGTCCTGACGCCTAAAAATTTGTTTTAAAAAAATTAAGAAATAAAGTAATTTTAATTAAGAAATTATAGTAAAACAAAAATGACACTTAGGACGTAGAATATGTAATATATAAAAAATTACGTGCTTGCGTGTTGCATGCTTTGATATGCAAAGGTGGATCTTTTTTGCTAAATCAATTTAATAGGCGAAGTCACAGTGGCGCATATTGCTCGAATATTTGCTCTTTAATATATAAATTTATTTATGTTTTACTTTTGTGATGTAATAATCAAGATTCCAACTCTTTGGCCTGTTTAAAAAATTCAAAATATTATTTTATCATTTCAGTCCTAACACGTAGTTTTTGTAAAGCTCGAGATTTCTTTTACTCGTTCTCAAGTGTTTATATTAATTTAGACATTTTAGTTTAAGTTTTTGGTTTAGTTAATTTTATTTAAATTGATATATTTTTTTAATTCGTTTTTTGTAATTTATATTACAAGGCCAGTTTTATAAAAGAAACAGTGCAATCGATAAGTTAACAAGTATATTATGAACTCTTATTGACTGTAATTAATGTGATTGGATCAATAAACTAAGAAAAATAAAAATGTAACTTTTGATTTATAGATTATTAAAGTGAAGGTATATACTCGAGGACGGAAGACTAAGTGACATATAACCTAACTTTAATTTAGGTCATTAACTCGAAGCCCAATAAATAACCTAATTTGTGTACCCACCAAAATATTATGTAGCCTCAAGTGGAAAACATATATGTATTATAATCAATATTTTATTTATGTATTTAAAATTTATTGGATAATAAAAATAATACCACTGAGATTACTTCAGCTGTGTCAATTGGGTCCCTTGAATTTTTTTCAAAGTGCCCTTCAGCTTATCTCCTTTTGTTGGTGACATTTTTGTGATAAGAGCAATTTCTGTCTTATCATATTATTTATTATTATCCCTCAATCACTCGTGTTAGAATTAGGTCATGATTGAAATTGTTTTACTATTCAGACACAAAATTGGTCTAAATATATATATATATATAAAGTGTATTGCATATCAAATTGTATATATATATAATTAAATTTATGTAATAGCGTGACGATAACTTGTGATTATAAAAACAATAACGTCCAAATTGAAATTAGATTAGTGATTATCCCACTATGTTCTTAGAATATCTGGATTATGCTTACACAACACTAAGTAGTGGAATTCAGCGGACAATGTTTCTACGTCACACACATATATATATAATTATTATACACAAATATTAAAGAAACATTTCCCATTATATTAAAAAAGTTTATGAAAGGGAATATACTTTTATCAAATGATATTTGCAGTATGGTGTAAATTGAATTTGTAATACAATACTGTTATGTTATTCTGGATTCACATTATGCACTCTCAAACATTTTTGAGTTTTAATAATTTACAATTTATTATTTAATAGAAATATTTCATTACGAAATAATAAAAAAGAAATGTCAACGTAGCAATTGGATTTTGGAATGGGAGGCCCAACTATTTAATTTGGTATGAGCTGTGAAGCTTTATAACATATTGGGCCTTGAGAAGACAGCTCAATTAGAACCAAACATAGATTAAACCCAACAAATATAAATAATGGATTTTGGTGGTCGAACTCATATGTGAAATTATTAGACTTTGATAGGAACCCATCATGAGAATTGGCAACATCGAAGGTCTTCATATTTGAAATTTCCTAAAATATTATGTAAATCTCAGTGTTATATGTATTGTTCTATTAAAATTGTTTGTGTGGATGTTGTAACCAAAATTATTACAGTAAATTTTTTAGTGGATTACAATTTCGTGTTTTTTTAATTTTCACATCAAAAATTTTTCACGTTAAATTATTAGTTGTCGTTCAATTTCTATTGTCACCCTCTACCTATCTCAATGCATTCATTAGTACATTTATTTTCTTTATTAGTCGTATGATATACTAAGATATATAGTTAATAGCACTAATTATATCTGATTAATTACCTTTATGGCGATTATCTTAGATTTCAGAATTGATAACTTTGTTATTACCTTTATGGCGATGTCAGTCCTCATGTTTTGTTTTTTAAATTTCGAGCCAACTCTACTGAATATGTTGTAGGATCATATATGGTACAAATAAGGCACAGACATTAACAACATTACTCACCATGATACATTGATACATCATATATATATACGACTGACCAAAAAATATACCATTCAAGCATTAAATTATGTAAAAGTCCAAACATAGACAAAAGCAGAACAAAACACATTTTAAGAAAGTGATATATGTCTCTCACAGACATCCCTTGTCATGTTTTATCCTTTGTTCTTCCATGGAACCACTTGCTTTAATCCTTCATAAACACTCGTCTACACAAAAACATAATCCAACACCAGAAACAATCTCATAAATTCTATAGCCAAAGCTCGGATCTTTCGGTTTAAACA
Organism: Gynandropsis gynandra; assembly: GCA_036759665.1. Lineage (NCBI taxonomy): Eukaryota > Viridiplantae > Streptophyta > Magnoliopsida > Brassicales > Cleomaceae > Gynandropsis > Gynandropsis gynandra. Next base: position 331,403 of record CM071863.1, on the reverse strand, counting down.
AGTATTTCAAACATCAAATCATGGGCTTGTCTATATATGGAAACTGTACGTATTATATACAGTGAAACGAGGCTATTCATGGGGACAATACGCCTATAAGGACACAGGTACTAAGCTTTTCTATATATGGAAAACGATTAAACTGAAAAAGCAGAAAAGGAACAGAGGAGTTACCCAGAAGTGAGACTTTGAAGCAGAAGAAGGCAGGGCATTGAAGCTCCCTGATCTGTTAATCTTGTTGATCTTCGCTTCACTGTCATTTCTGTCATCTTCCTCATTCCCACAGCATTCATTCTCTCTGTAAACAGAAGATGGAAAGACGTGACTACCCCTACCAAAGTCTGGTTTTCCTTTCAATGTCCTCTTCCTCCAAAATCCCACAAGCCCAAGTCTCCCTCTTCTCTTCCTCGCAAGAACTAGAGCACCATTACTCTTCTTCTCATCTTCTTCCTCCATTTCTTCTATATCTCCATAGATGTCACTCCTGAAGGATCCATAACAGTCACCACCGCTCATCATCATCATCATCCTAAAGGAAGATGACTCAAACCGTCGTGACCTCCCCATGCTGTACGGTCCATCAAGGACAGTAGTAGGTGAGGAAAGTTTGGCATCTTTTTCCACCAAGTGCAAAAGCCTAGGTGGTAGTTCCAAGGACTTGCTGGGAGAACAAGAAGAAGAAGATGATGATGAAGAAGAAAACGAAGAAGAAGGTTGATGCTTGGGCTTGCCTGGTTCTTCTTCCCAGCTAAAGGGGACCGTAGCTGCAACTGTGGGGTGAATGGGTGATGAGAGAGAATTTGTGTGGCTGTGGGGTTTTGATGGCAATAGTGGGAGTTTTAAAACTGCGGTGCTTCCCTCCTGCTCTTCTTCTTCTTCTTCACACCCCATGTTCTTAGTGGAATCTCTCTCTCTCTCTCTCTCTCTCTCTCTCTCTCTCTCTCCCTTGTGGGTTTATATCTACAACTCTTTGTTCACTTCTTTCCCCTTCTCACGAGTGTTTTCTTCTATTTTGTTGTGCTTCGAGTCAAGAATCTGATCTGACTAATAAGGAGAGAGAAAGAGAAGGTGACTGTTTAAGAGGAAAAAAAGAATTAATTTTAAAATAAAGGAGCAATAGACAAGGAATACTTAAGATATCTAATGATTACACATCAATCTTGCGATACTGAAAAAAAGGTATGCTACTAAGTTCAATGGAAGTGTATTATGAATGCATTGATTTCTTAAACACTCTGTTTTTTATTAGGGGTTTTGAGTGTAGCCATGGCTTTTACTAAAGTTGGGTTTGGGTGATTGGCCTTTCATTCAAATCAAGCGTGACAAAAGGAGAACACTTGTCGAGGCAAGAGAAGAATATAAAAAAAAAACGAATATTTGATAAAAAAAAAACAAAGAGAAAAATTAGGGTACCTGAGATTTTTTGAGAAGACATTACATGGGTCAGCTTGTGTTCCTGTCTTAATGCTGACGTCTTCATGACCGAGAAGACATGACATTGACATTCTCTCGGATCCTTTCTCTCCTTCACGCCATACCTAACCTACCATCTCACAAACAACACAATTATTCTCAACTACTCTCTAGTTTTTTCTAGCTGCCCAAATGCTTCTTTATAATCAAATCTACTGAAATCACAATGTATTTAGTAACTCATCTCAAATGCAAACCATTCCACTTATGCATAATTAGTCTGTATAGTTCAACCCAGAAATCACAAACTTGAAATGATCTATTAGATAAAACTAAAATTGAATTTTGACTGAGTATTTCAGATTTGTTAAGCACTGGATGAAAGGTTAAATCTTGACTTATTTCCAAAGCAAGTAATGATGCACTCAAAGCATATGGGATTATTCTTTTTTCTCTTCTATTCTTTCTAATTGGAAAAGCAAAGCCTTTTGACATTTTCAAGTAAAAACCAACCAAAGTAATAAAGGCATACTGACAAAGGGTAGATGATTTCTGTTTGATAGTGATAATGAAATGATTTGATATCAAATAGATTTAGTTTTAGTGTAAGAGAGTCAAATACTACTTGGCTAACTTTCTTCCCCCAAAATGAAAACATTATGTTATGCACAGAAAGTCAAGAACTTAGAAAAAGAGAGCACACAAAAATATTATTCTAATAATTTCAATGTTATCCACGCAGTATAACCAAATTTCATTGGGTCAACATGAAATTATAATGATATTCATGTCAAACTACAGCTATTCCTCATCTATTGGTTTATGCAAAACTACTGACCTGAAGACACTGGTAACAAAGGGAGACGATTTAATGTAAAATAAAATTAGTGATATATAATTTTTAGTCTTTTTTCATGTAATATTCAACTATACTTTCCTATTGAAATACATGTTGACATAACAAGGCATGATGTGTTTTCGTTATCAAGATTTACACTTTTTTTTGTTTATATCAAACAAGGAGACAACTGAGCAGTGGAGAAAAAGCATATAGCTTATAAGACTATTTAATATAATTCAAATATATTCTATATACCTCCTTTTGCTACAGTCGTCGCCCATATATATATGCATATGCAATTCTAAATCTAGATTCTACTCAAATAATTTTTCAACCAACACAAAGCGAAAGCTGTATGTGTGCATGCATGAATAAAGTAGGCACCTTTCTTTCTCATGGTAAACAAAAAAAAAAGCAGTATTCTTTTTCTTTCATTCCTACTATTTTTTATTTCGAATAAAAGTAAGGAGAACATGAGACAAAGACACAAAAAGAGAAATCTTCAATCAAAGAGACAGCATTTCCTTCGAACCAAATGTTAGAATTCCTATGAGAAACAGAGTTTTAAAATCTTTCATTAAAAAAAAGAGAAAATCAGAGTTTTAAAATAGTTTATTTGCATTGATATTGTTGTGAGACCATATTGGTTCTGACAATTTCACCACAACGGACAATAAAGATAACGGAAGCAGCGCAAAAGGCCAAAAACAGTTTTGTATGTAAATGGCTCGAATTTAAACAAGAACAGACAAGAACAACTAATAAATAAAGGCAAAAAGATAAGAATCGAAGATTCCAAAGAACATTAAAGATGATATCAGAGTATAAGACACTTTATTTTGGAACTTTCTCCTATGGCCACTCTGGTAATCCCTCCAATTATCAGTTTTAAAAAGCAAAGGAGGGAATCATGACAGAACAAAAGGATTTTCGTTCAAATTAAAAAACCATACCAGAGGCAAAAGATCATTGACGAGATAGAAAAGTGTATAATAACTCAATAATTTCAAAATTTAAAGACTAAATAAATCTAACACAGGGAGCATTAGGCAATAGAAATGTCTATTTACCCAGAAAATCGAAAGAAAATAACAGTTTAAGATTTCATTAAATTAAAAAAAATGTGAGTATCACCTTATTTCTTCCCTTCTGACTGTCCAGACGACTGATGCATGGTAGTATTTGTGAATTGCAATCAAATCAGGACCCATCTGCGAAGGGGTTAATTAAGAATAAAATGAAGCACAACAAGCTTGAAAACAGCACAATTCCTTGAGTAACAAGCAACCTAAACAATTCAAGTTCCCAGAGAGTTGTCAAATTCAGGACAATAACGAAAATGTACCTCAATAAAACGGAATGTTATCATGTACCCAATAAACAAAGTAGGAATTATACAGCAAAGCATGAAAATGATGAAGGAACCTTGTAAGCCCTATGGCACTATGCCGCTTGATTTGTCCTCAAAAGCTTTTGGATTTTTTGCCTTCTTCCAAGGATAGCCCTATACTGTTTTTCCTGCAAAATTATAAATCTCAAGTAGTTTGTTTGCATATCTCTTGCATTTGAAATTCATTCTCCACTCTCAGCCTCGGGTCACACAAGATGGCTAATGTGTTCTTTTAACCAAGAATTCTCCCCAGGGTTTAGCATTTGACACATTCAAACTGCTTCATATGACCCATTGTAAGCTTGAGGCTTAGCATCCAAGTCTTCTCGATTGCAAAAGTCATAATGGTTGATCGATATTCATCACAACCGTAGTATTTCCACATAAAATCGACCAATATGTTCATATAGCCTATGCTTATCTGCACTAGAGGGTCGTAGATCATCTCTACCGTATGGATCAATCACCGATACCGCGTGGTAAATCCCAAGCAAATTTCACAAAACAGAACGTAACGTCTGCTCTGTTCCCAAATGCAGGATACCCTGTAAGAGGGTGATTCATGAACTCCACAATCCACTCTCTTTTTATGCTCCCAAAATTTGGATTCTGCCTATTAGATTCACATCGTATAATCCCAATCATTGCCAAATTATGGACTATCTGAGATCAATGGCAACGACAATCGCAACTGTACGACTTCAATTCCAGCAAAAAAATAGCCATGGTTCTCATACTGGATAGTAAAATTTCTCGGAATTCAATACGCAATTCTCATGATACCATCAAACAAAGCGATAAAGAAAAAAGTAGATTCCGATCGGAGCAAGGGTGAACCACTTCGATCTGGATTCACGGAGACGTTGAAAACTGCAAGTGTTAGTTGATCCGGTGCCATTCCTGTGATAATTTCTTCAGCGAGAAGAAATTCAATCAGAACAGAAATGGAAATTCTAGGGTTTTGGGTAAAAGCTGGAATATTCAATTTGGGAATTCGAAATTTATAGAGGGAAAATTTGGGCGCGAATAAAACAAAGTGTAGGGCGAGGCCCATATCCATGATAAACCCAAAATTAGTATTTAAAAAGGCCCAAAGTGGAGGCAAACCGTATTTAATTATAATAATTTAAAAATTATTATAGTTTTTCTGGCCTAATTAATTTTGTAAGAATATATTTATTTGATTCCCCATACCTAATGTAACTGTGATTATTTTATTTACGTTTTATATACGAATACAAAAAAGATTAAAAAAATAACGAAGTGAAGTCGTTTTTATATCACGTGTTGAATAACAAATTATATTATGTGGTGCAAAATAAAAATATAAAAATAGAGAGGACAAAGATAAATAGTTTAAGATTCTCTATATTTTGAGTCATCTCTTTGTTCCATGCAGATTCCATTTGCAGTGAGATGGTCCCATCATCTTATTTTCTTCTTATATCATATCATATTAACATGCCCGGACTAAGAAATGCAAAATAATTAATTTTATACAAAATTTAAGAGTTTTTATTAATATTGCATTAATATTTTATATGCCCTCTTAAAGATGTTGGAACATATATAATTATCTCTTTAATTTTACGAATTTATCATATCCATAGGTCTTTTAGCTAGCTTGAGATATGTGTGTGTGTGATAATAAATAGTCAAATTTTTAATAATTTATTGTGAAGCGTCAGAATATTGCAGAATACGAAACTTTCAGTTTATAATACGGAAACAGCATAACTATTTCTATCTAACATTATACGGAACTAATTAATTATTTGGAATAATTAATAAGGGGGGACTATATATCATTTATTTCATTTCGTACCAAAAAAAAAGTCAATGTGAACTTGTGGATGTACTTTAGCCATATATCTATCTCCCAATAACGCCATTGATAAAATAACCGAACTCGTCATGTATATATACCAGTAAGTTAACAATATATATATATATACACACGTATATATATTTATATAGATATATACACGACAAATATTTAGTTGTTTTAACAACAACGCAAGCTCGTCTTTTGTTTACAATCATTTTTTTTAATTTATATATACATATAGTATGAACATATTTTTACAATAATTGGATTAAATATGGAATTATTGGCTTATTATATAGTACATTATATCTGATTTTAGAAACTTACTAAACCGATTATATTCCTTGGCATCTTGGGTTTTCCCAGAATTAATATAATGAGGTCTATATATATTTATATACATAATAATAATCACAATTTAATGATGTAACTGCAGCTACGACATAATCAACGATAAGCGTTGATTAAGGGATTGTTAATTCATATATATAATTATTGTAGGTGTATAAGCTTTCAGAGTTATTTTAAGACAATAATAATGATAAAAGTAGAAAATGCAGTAACAAAATGACGCATAAGTTGATAATTATGTGGGTTACTTAAGATTAATTAAGAAGTAAACAAGATTAATATTTACATGCATAGAGGTGTAGTACCTCTAAGCTGGATCCAACAGTAACGTACAACTCGTAGATGCAGAAACATAACGACACACACCCATTTGAATCACAGACACGCCATGAACTCTCCATCGACGAGCCACGTGGCATCTCCGGCGAGGAAAGGTGAATACCACCCTCCGGTCAACATCAACTCCGGCAGTTCAATATTCTCCCAGAAACTGTCGCCGTCGACGTCAGAGACGACAACTTCGTCGTCAATATCAGCCCTGGTCTTGACAGCGTGAGCAGCTTTGGCAGCAGCGGCCTGAATATCCCTGGCCGTACACGTGGACGGCCGAGGTAAATCATCGACTTCTTCGGGGAAATTGAGCTGTGCTTTTCGTCCTTTGAGGCAGAAAGCAGCCACGTCATAGGCTTTTGCAGCCATCTCCGGCACCGGAAAAGATCCTAGCCAAATGCGTGATTTTTTCCGGGGCTCTCTGATTTCCGACACCCATTTCCCCCACCGCCGTTTTCGTACGCCGCGATACACCGGATGCCGCGACACGCCGTTGGATACGGTTGGTTTGACGGTGACGGAGGTTGGTCCATCGCCGGTGAGTGGTGGTTGATGCATTATTTTGGTATTTAAGAGTTTGTTATACTTACGACTTTACACTGTTTCCAGCATTTATAATCTCATCCAATCCATACTCGCCTAAGGCGTTACGGCTCCGAATTTTGAATTTACCTAATTACCCTTGCCCTCATGGACATATTTATAAAACGTTATTTTTTTTCATAGTATAAACATAATCATTTGTTTTTTTTTTCATGGAATAGGTTTTTATTTCGCTATCACGATATACGTGTATTTAATAGACATAACAAAGTACAAATCTTATTTTTTACGGTCAAATAAACTTTGTAAGCATTTTTTTAGAAAACGACCGTATTGACTATTATATTATATCAATATACTTAAATGAAATTCATATGTTAACCTAAAAGATAAAAAACTTAACAATATATAAGTGTAGTAAAAGGCTTAAAAACACATAATGATATCAAATAAATAATTATAAAATAGTTAAGAACTTTTGATCGAGCATGGTATACAAAAACGAATGTGTAATTATAAAAATTTAATATTTAATTTTTGCAAACCCGTATGCACTATATATGATATATATATACATTATTTCCAATGCGTGTATATATAGGGACGATGCCGCCCGCTAATTTAATATCGTTAATAATAATTCAAATGGATACTATTAGTTGTAATAAGTGTTCTAAAAATTCCGTCTCCGTGCGGCTTAAATGTTACCTCAAAACGACGTCGGTTTGTTATTTAAAGAAAAAAACTAATAATGACATATATCCATGTGTTTATCTTTTATCGACTTTGTCATCGTCATTTTATTGTCTTCATCTGAATCTATTGTCCTTGCATTCGTATCTCATTCTCATCTTTGTCTTCATCCTTGTTTTTCTTATCTTCTATCGTCTCTCGTATGTTATCATCGTCTTCATTTTTTTTCATCGCCGTCATTTCTCATTTTCATATTTATTTCATCTCCACCCTTGGTTTCATCTATCGCATTTGTCCTCGCCTTTACCCTTATCCTCACTCGATAACAATTTTCTATATTTTGTTTGGTTTATATTGTTTGTCATGCTGAGTTTAATATTATGAATTTAATACTTATAAATATTTTTTATAAATACTAAATTTTATTCTCTCTAATTTTGATTCTTATCTGATTTACCCCTCGATTTTTAAGTTTTCATCATATTCCCTCTCAATTATAAAAAATCTGTCCAAACCATTCGATTTGGACCTAATTTGGATCGATATTGATTCAATTTTGACTTTAATTTAAAGATATTCAAAATGTTTTCACTGTGAGACAAATAGCTATTCAACAACATTGGCTGTATTGCATGTATCTGAAGCAGCTGAACTATCCCCTTTCGGCTTTACAGAAACTCTCTTATCCAATTTCTTACCCCAACAGTCCTTAGTGTAATGTCCTTTCTTACCACAGTTATAACAGACAGGAATAGGTCTTGAATCTCTCTCAGGTTCTTTCCTTTTCCAACCAATATTCTGTGTTCCTTTATGTCTTGTTCTAATATGTCCACCTATGTCCTTCCGTCTTCCATATATGCGAAATTCTTCCTCAGCTTTTACATATTCCATCAATTTCCATACAGGTAAGAACTCTTCTTCCATCAACTTAATGCAGAAGCCTTTCCAAGATGCTGGGAACTTGGAAATGATTACACTTATATGGAAATTCTCATCAAGAAACATACCAGCATTGACTATATTATCTGCAATCTTATTGAATTCTTGAACTTGTTCGATTATCGATCTCTCTTCAACCATTTTGAACTCTATGTATTTTCTGACTTCAGCCCTTGAATTCGATTCTTCAAACTGGTAAACCCATTTTAAATCATCCCATAATTCTTTGGCACTCTTGAATTTCTTTGAGTATTGATGATAAAGATGATCTGACAATGAGGTCAATAAGTGATGGTGGCAAAGGTAATCATCTCTCAACCAATTCTGTTCTTCAGTGTTGGTTTGAGGGTCTTGAGAAATACTCGGACAAGGGTCAGTGAGAACATAAGCCAGATTCATTTGATTCAAAAGTAATTCCATCTGTGACACCCAGCAAAGGTAATTCTTCCCATCAAATCGGGAAATCTTAACAGGAAAAAAGCCAGATGTCTCTCTTTTTTGTGTTGATTGAGATCTGCGTAAAGTCAATTGAACAGAATGACATTATGTTACTGTTTAACAGCATATAACTTTGGATAGAATGTAATAATAGACACAAAATAATGAAGTTTTGTCATGACACAAGGGATACCTACCAACTAAGAACATGGATCTTATGTACTTGTAAAAAAGGTTAGAACTTCACCTTGATCTTGACTGTAACTTCTTAATAGCTTCATCTATTGCAGGGATATTCGTCTTGATGACTGACCATTGTTCAGTTGACAAATGTACTCCTGTAATAGAAGAATCATATGATATAGCATTCATCATATGTACCACACCATGAATTGGGCAGAGGAATCAACAAGAAAAGAACAATCTATGCTGAATTCATGGCAGAGTAACCCTAACCAGAAACATACTCAGAACCTAATTGATGTTCTAATGATGCAAAAGGCATTACAAATTCTAAAACCCTTTAAACAGAACAAGACCGATATGGCTTCGTGGCCAATGAATGTAAGCCTAAGAACATAAATCATAAAGAAATTATGATTATCCAATCCACAAAGGTAAAGAATTACCTCTAAAGACAGGAGGAGGCTGTTTTCTGCTTTCCTGAGGGTGCTCCCTGATGGATAGAAATGCTTTGCCTCTATAACGCTGCACCACAGCATTCTTTTTCTCCGACAACTAGTTCCAGAAAAGGAACAAAACATCAATAGTGCAATCAAAGCTTCTGTCCTGTAATAAATTTTGTCGCCAACTGACACACACTACATTCATAGCAAAAGCTTGCACTATGTTGTACAGCAGGTAGGATTATCATAACACGCATGCAATTAGATTAACCAATCGAATTCAAGATTTTACAGTATAATGCCTACAAACTCGTTCGATTTCTGTGGAACTAAACAGTGTTCAATCACACCATGATAAAATATTCAAATAGGATCAAAAAGCTTCTTGCAAACCTTACAGATAATTCGCTCATCTTCACCGGTACCAACCTCCTTCTTCACCACGGTCGCTTCGCCTATGGCCGTCGTCTCTGTCACCGGAGATTCACAGTCGGCGGTAGAGAGGAGGAAGGACTCGAGAACGTTTCTAATTAGACTCTTCTGCTCCATTCCCGACAGGTCGATACCGAGACGAGATGAGGCGGTAACTCGGAGCTTGAACTCAGTCATGTCGTCCATGTCGGCTTCTTTCAGAATCTGTTTCACTGTATCCTCAATGTTTCGTATAGTTTCGGCTTCCATAGTTCCCAGAAAATCAATCGACGAAATGACTATGGAATACAAATAGATAGAGTTTGAACTCTTTAGGGTTCATTTCTCGCCGCGAGGAGGGAAAAAAAAACTTTGGTCGGAGAAAAAAAAAAGGTCCCACCGAGATTTGAACTCGGGCTATTGGATTCAGAGTCCAATGTCCTAACCCCTAGACCATGGAACCCTTGATGGCTTTCTCTACCAATTTATTTATTTTAATTTTTTTGAATTATTTATTTCTTTAAAGCCCAAAGGCTTTTTACAGGCCCATTACAGGGCCCATTTATTTGACCTCTTATTGGGCCCTGTCCATCACTATGACATCACGCTAAGCTTCCGGCTCGGGAGCGTTGACGTCATCACCCCCACCATCCCGACGAATCCTTTATTCGCCTCAAATATGCTCGCATACGGACAAATTCTTTTGTATATCTATGATTTGATCAGGAGCCTGAGGATTTGTTGGTCAATCATATCCTAGGGTTCACGGTGGTTCAGTCTCCATTTTCAAACTTCTTTGCTACCTCGTCTCGAACTTGTAGCTCCGCCATGTTCCTCCATCGTGCGTCGCGAGGAATTCTTCTTTTCGGTAGGGATCGCTGCAGCAGAAGCTGCCATCGGCTAGCTTCCGGTATTGATGAGCTGAATAAGGTGATTCCTTGTTTCCCTTTTATTTTGACTCTTTGGAATCTTATGATTACATTATTGGTTTCATTATCGCTGGATATGAGAAGAAATGGAGTGATTTGATTAGGTTTTGTTGTCTGGGATTATCATATGATTACAAATGAACTGATGCCTAATTGAGATTACTCCTCATGATATATGATTGGATGCTAAGAATCTGAGATTAAAGCCTTTGATTACTCAAATTGGTTTGCTGAATTTGAATTTATTATTGGTATTTCAGGAAATGGAGTCAATCTTTGGGGAACCTCCTTCAAATGGGATTACTGGTTCTGCGAGTAAGGATTTGGTCCACCAAGAATCTCAGCATCAATCTTTCAAATCCACCAAGTTGAATGGAAGCTACTCACAAGCTCAAGAACCAACAGATGCATCCATTGTTATGTCTGGTCTGACACATGTTGGAACCTCAGGAGAAGCTCAAATGGTGGATGTTTCATCAAAGGAAAACACAAAGAGAACTGCATTGGCCAGTTGTAAGGTAATTCTAGGGAAAAAAGTGTATGATTTAGTCTTAGCCAATCAGATGGGGAAAGGAGATGTTCTTGGTGTAGCCAAAATCGCAGGCATAAACGGAGCAAAGCAAACCAGCAGCTTAATCCCTTTGTGTCATAACATTTCCCTCACCCATGTTCGTGTAGACCTAAGACTGAACTCTGAGGACTTTAGTGTAGACATTGAAGGTGAAGCTTCATGTACTGGTAAAACTGGTGTTGAAATGGAAGCTCTGGCTGCTGTATCAGTTGCTGGCTTGACAGTATATGACATGTGTAAGGCTGCCTCAAAAGATATTGTTATTACAGATGTGAGGCTCGAACGTAAAACTGGTGGAAAAAGTGGATATTGGTCCAGAGATTGAATCAAGGCAGTGTGTATTCAGAGCCATTTGGCCTTTGCCATTCCAATGAGGTTAGATTTCTCTTTTCAAAGCTATTTGGTGTGGTCACTTGATAGCTTATGTTGTCGTAATATGAAAGAACTTTTGCCTTGTGCCCTTTTGTTTGTGCTGTTTGAGTTGTGATGCATTCATAGTAAACAGTGGCTTAGTGATATCACATAACATATCCATGAAGAAACCCTAATAATCTCTAAAGTTACTGTTTTTATTTTTTTTTTACTTTCTATTTGGAAGAGGGTCCAATAAAAAGATCTTTTTGGGTGAATATTAAATAGAAAAGATATTACAAAGCTAAATCACAACACACGTACACGTATAGAACATGCATTCTCCATTATTCATTGTGATACTTTATTTCATTCATTGGTAACATAAAATACAATATAATTTTCATTTTCTATTTTGTTTTAGCAATTTTCTATTTCCATTACATAAACATGATAAATATTTGAATCCATGTGTATCCCACGTATAACTTAGAGGGAATTGTGGCATTAATCGTGGGAGAAATAATTGTGCATCATTACATAAACGCATTAACCATGAGGTGGGTTTTCACTGTTCCCAAAAATTAACTACTCATTAAACTCTCTCCAAGGTAAAGTTAATTCAATCCCAAGTGTACCCCACCATCCATATTCGATTTCTTAATATAAATTAGATAATATTATAAAATAATAATATTATGTGAATGTCTTTTGAGTTTTCCAACTCTTCATATTCTCTATTTACTCTCCCACTTTATTTCTATTTAATTCTATGAATTATGACTACCTTATCTCTTAATCTATTTGTTTGTCTCTTCATCTATCCTTGTAAGCCTATAAATAGAGGCAATTTCATTTGTAAATGTACACTTGAGAATCATTCTTCAATAAGAATTATCTCCTCCTCTCTCCTGCTCTCTTCTCTCAATATTGTTTCTATTTCTTTTATAATACGTTATCAGCACGAAGCTCTGTTTTTCTTTCAATCTTTCGAGGTTTTTTTTCTCTTAATCATTACAATTTTTTCAATATTATAGTAAGATCGAAATAACTAAGTATGCTCTACACTCGCCATTTATATGGATCTTGTGTATCAGAAAAGTTATAATTTGATCTGATATTTTTCAAATCGTTTACATTTTTTATATATATGTGTATATATATACATATATATTTAGTGTTTAATTAGGAACTTAATTATGTGACCTTTACACGCTAGAAGGTGGTCTTGATTCATTCCCTATATCAATTAGTGGATCCTTTTTCTTTTATTATTAAAACTCGGATTATATCTGATTGATATATATATATATATATGGGGTACGATGAAGCTAAAAATACTAATTTGTAAACTATCCACGTATAGCTATTATTTGACATAATATGTAAGGTAGAAAATAAATGCAAAATTTAAATATTTTAATAACGGTTCTTTTTGAAACAAAAGTAGAAACGGACATCTAAGCAATTAAAATATTAATTATCATCATTAATGTAATTAATTACTTTTTGTTGAAAAAAAAAACCAGAAAAATTATGATATATTTTTTCTTTTTCAATTAATTAGTCATTTCAATCTTTCGAGCATCAACATGTCAAACCTTGTGAAACTAGAGTTTGAGGCTCTCGACATATCCGGCAAAAACTATTTGTCATGGGTATTAGATGCGGAAATACATTTGGATGCAAAAGGTCTCAAAGAGACCATTGGTGTTCCGAATAAATCTTCGAATCAAGATAAGGCAAAAGCCATGATATTTCTCCGTCATCATCTTCATGACGGATTGAAAATTGAATACCTCACGGTTAAAGAACCTGCAGATCTTTGGAAATCGTTGAAATAGAGGTATGATCATAAAAAAAAAAAAACCATGATCCTTCCAAAATTCGTTATTATTGGATGCATATACGTTTCCAAGATTTAAAAATTGTGAGCGAGTATAACTCAGCAATATTTCGAATAAGTTCACAAATGAAACTATGTGGTGAAACCATCACTGATTCTGATATGATGGAAAAAAACGTTATCTACGTTTCATGCATCTAATGTGCTCTTGCAACAACAATATCGTGAAAAGGGTTTCCAAAAATATGGAGATCTAATCTCTTGTCTCCTTGTTGCTGAGCAAAATAACGAGTTATTGATGAAAAATCATGAATCCCGTCCCACTGGGTCTGCTCCATTACCTGAAGCTAATGTGGTAGCATTTAACAATTATCGTGGTCGTGGCCGTGGCCGTGGCCGTGGGCGCGGGCTTGACCGAGGTCGTGGACGTGGATATAGAGGAGGTAGAGGTTTTTTCCGCGGTGGACCAAGCAATTACAATACTAAAAAGGAATTCCGAGGAAATAACGAAGGAGGCAAGAATAAGAAAGAAAGTATTTGTCACCGATGTGGGATGCATGGACATTGGTCGCGTACTTGTCGTACTCCTAGACATTTTGTGAATCTCTACCAAGAGTCATTAAAGAAAGGAGAAAATGATGTTGAAGCTAATTTCGTTGAAGCTAAATTCGTTGACGATGACTCCAACAAGTTTGTGGAAGGCATTGATGATCTGATGTCCCTTGATGTTGCCGATTTCCTTATCCATCCTGAAGATGGAAGTGCTCAGAATTGATCAAGAAGTTTAATTTTTTTTATTTATTTCAATATTATGAATTATGTTTCTTTTCTAAGTAATGTTGGTTTTATTTTAGTTCTCTTTATTTAAATAAAGTTTATGCAATAATATATATTTCTTTTATTTTATGTCTATTTATTCATATTTTTTATTATATAGATTTTGGAATATGAATCAATTGAAGATCCAAGATAAAGATTTATGTCTCGCAGACAGTGCTACTACACATACCATTCTAAAAGAAAAGAAATATTTTTCAAACTTAAGAAATGATAAAGCATATGTCAATACCATATCAGGATGTGCAAAAATTGTTGAGGGCTCCGGAAGAGCAATTTTTGCGATGCCAAATGGCACAAAGTTTATCATTTACAATGCCTTGTACTCTCCAAAGTCTTCAAGAAATTTGTTAAGTTTCAAGGATATTCGTATTAATGGATATCACATTGAAACTATGAATGAAAAAGGCATTGAGTATCTTTGTATTACCTCAACTATAATGGGTAAAAGGTGTGTGTTAGAAAAGTTACATGCTTTATCATCTGGTTTATATTACACATCTATTGAGATGATTGAAGCATATAATACAGTAAACCCGAAGTTTACTGATGTTGTAAATCATTTCAAAGTTTGGCACGACCGGTTAGGCCATCCCGGTTCAACGATGATGCGAAAAATTATTGAAAATTCATGTGGTCATTCATTGAAAAACCAGAAGATTTTTCAATCCAATGAATTTTCTTGTGTTGATTGCTCAAAGGGAAAACTAATAACAAGACCCTCTTCAGCAAAAATAAGAAATGAATCATTATCATTTCTAGAAAGAATTCACGGTGATATATGTGGCCCGATTCATCCACCGTGTGGATCATTTCGATATTTCATGGTATTAATTGATGCTTCAACAAGATGGTCACACGTGTGCTTATTATCATCTCGTAATTTGGCTTTTGCGAGATTACTTGCACAAATAATACGATTACGGGCACATTTTCCTGATCATCCGATTAAAACAATTCGTCTTGATAATGCCGGTGAATTCATGTCTCAGTCTTTTGTGACTTATTGTATGTCGATTGGTATACGAGTAGAACATCCTGTAGCATATGTTCATACTCAAAATGGTCTAGCAGAATCATTTATAAAACGAATTCAATGGATTGCAAGACCAATACTTATGAAATCCAATCTTCCCATTTGGGCTTGGGGTCATGCTGTTTTACATGCAGCACAACTTATACGCATTCGGCCAACTAGTTATCATGATAATTCCCCTTTGCAATTGGTTTATGGTCAGGAACCAAATATTTCTCATTTGAGGATTTTCGGATGTGCGGTATATGTCCCAATTAATCCACCACAACGAACAAAAATGGGACCTCAAAGGAGAATGGGAATATATGTTGGGTATGAATCTCCGTCAATAATAAAATATATTGAACCAATGACTGGAGATATTTTCACTGCAAGATTTGCAGATTGTCATTTTGATGAATCATTATTCCCAACATTAGGGGAAAGTAACAAACATTTGGAGAAAGAGATATCATGGAATGTATCATCACTGACAAATTTAGATCCTCGAACAAAAGAAAGTGATTTAGAAGTTCAAAGGATAATCCATTTACAAGGTATTGCGAATCAATTGCCAGACGCATTCGCTGACCCAAAAAAAAAGTCACAAAATCTCATATTCCAGCTGTGAATGCTCCAATTAAAATACATGTCCCAGAAGGACAACCTATAATTGCTAGTGAGTCTAAGGTGCGCATGAAGCGTGGTAGACCACTTGGTTCCAAAGATAAACTTCCTCGAAAAAGAAAAGGAGCAACTAATCTTGATGGTCAAAATGATGACGTATCTCCAGAAGAGATCATTGATATGGTTAATGATGAAAGTAATCAGGTACCTGAAACCAATGAAAATGAAGAGATCTCAATTAACTACATCAATACAGGAAGAAGATGGAACCGAAAAGAAATAATTGTCGACAATATTTTTGTTGAAAATATAGCGCGCGATATAATAAATGAAAACGAGGATCATGAACCTACCTCTATAGAGGAATGTAGAAATAGAAATGATTGGCCAATGTGGAAAGAGGCAATCAAGTCTGAATTAGACTCTATTAAAAGGAGAGGAGTTTTTGGACCAATTGTCCAAACACCAGAAGGAATCAAACCAATTGGAAATAAATGGGTATTTCTACGAAAGAAAAATGAACAAAATGAGATCATTAGATATAAAGCAAGACTTGTTGCTCAAGGTTTTACCCAAATTCCTGGTGTTGATTATGAACAAACATATTCGCCTGTGGTGGATGCAATAACGCTTCGATACTTGATAAGTCTGGCAATGACCGAAAGATATATATGTATGGCTCGTTAGACCATGATATATATATGAAAATCCCTGATGGATTTAAAATGCCAGAAGCATGTAATAATTCTCGAGAAATATACTCTGTTAAATTAAACAAAGCGTTGTATGGGCTAAAACAATCTGGACGGATGTGGTATAATCGTCTTAGTGAATATTTGATAAAAGAAGGATATAAAAATGATCCTATATGCCCATGTGTATTCATAAAAGGATCAAAATCAAAGTTTGTTATAATTGCGGTTTATGTTGATGATTTAAATGTGATTGGAACTCCTGAAGAGTTATCACAAGCTATGCAATGCTTAAAGAAAGAGTTTGAGATGAAAGACCTTGGAAAAACAAAATTTTGTTTAGGTCTTCAAATTGAGCATCTGGAAGATGGAATATTTTTGCATCAATCATCTTATATAGAAAAAGTACTTAAAAGGTTTTACATGGATAAAGCGCACCCTTTAAGTACTCCTATGGTAGTAAGGTCATTAGACATTAATAAAGATGTCTTTAGACCACGTGAGGAAAATGAAGAATTACTTGGTCCTGAAGTACCATATCTTAGTGCTATTGGAGCACTAATGTATCTTGCTAATAATACACGTCCTGATATATCTTTTGCAATAAGTTTATTGGCAAGATATAGTTCCTCGCCAACTCGAAGACACTGGAACGGTATAAAACATATCTTTAGATATCTTCGAGGGACCACAGATATGGGCTTATATTATAATAACTTATCAAAACCAAATTTAGTTGGTTATGCAGATGCTGGATATTTGTCAGATCCTCATAAAGCCCGATCTCAATCTGGGTATGTATTTACTTGTGGGGGAACCGCAATTTCATGGCGTTCTATAAAACAAACATTGGTAGCCACTTCAACAAATCATGCAGAGTTATTAGCTATTCATGAGGCAAGTCGTGAATGCGTTTGGTTGAGATCATTATCTCAATATATTAGGGAGTCATGTGGTCTCCCAATTGATAAAAATATCCCTACAATATTGTTTGAGGATAATACTGCATGCATAGCTCAATTAAAGGATGGTTACATTAAGGGTGACAAAACAAAACATATTTCACCTAAATTTTTCTTTACTCATGATCTTCAACAAAATGGTGAAATAGATGTTCAACAAATAAAGTCTAGTGAGAATCCAGCTGATTTATTCACTAAGGCATTACCTTCGAGATCATTTGAGAAGATGGTTTCTTTAATTGGAATGCGTCGTTTGAAAGATATAAAATAATGATCTTATCAGGGGGAGAAAAGATATGTGTTGCACTCTTTTTCCCTTTTACTAAGTTTTTCCTATTAGGTTTTCTTAATAAAGGTTTTTAACGAGGCAACATATCTATTCCATATCATTAAGGATATGTATTCTTTACTAGGGTTTTTCTCTACGGGTTTTACCTAGTAAATTTTTAATAAAGCATATTCCAATTACTCAATAGACATTCAAGGGGGAGTATTATAAAATAATAATATTATGTGAATGTCTTTTGAGTTTTCCAACTCTTCATATTCTCTATTTACTCTCCCACTTTATTTCTATTTAATTCTATGAATTATGACTACCTTATCTCTTAATCTATTTGTTTGTCTCTTCATCTATCCTTGTAAGCCTATAAATAGAGGCAATTTCATTTGTAAATGTACACTTGAGAATCATTCTTCAATAAGAATTATCTCCTCCTCTCTCCTGCTCTCTTCTCTCAATATTGTTTCTATTTCTTTTATAATAGATAATCCTATTTTTGTTGGAGATAAATAATAATAATAATTCTCAGATTTGTGTAGCACATTATTTTCAAGAGGCCACATTTTGTTGGGAAATTTTCATGGTAATAAATTATTATGACTAATAATTTCACAAAAACTAAATATTTGAACGAGATATATCAATTTTAAAAGAGTGTTTTTTCCCACGCCATAATTCAGACTTGGGCAATTATTTATACGCTCTCCCTCTGCCTCATCCCACTCTCTCTCTTTCACTTTCCGAGAAAGCGCGAGAAAATGAAAGAAAAAGCTATCATTTTTTCTCTCTGTTTTCTCTTTCTCTCTCTTCCATCCCTTTCTTCCCCTCCCGCTTTCCAAACCCTAATCCCCAGTTCCCTCCCTTCAGCTCCATCTCTCCCATTCAGACCCGAATCCGAGTCGCTAACCGAATCCGAGTACGATGACGACGCTGCGGAAGCGTCTCTCGCTCTTCAGCTCCACCACATAGACGCACTCGCCGCCAATAAAACGCCGGAGCAGCTCTTTCACCTCCGCCTCCACCGCGATTTCCTGCGCGTTGAATCAATCGCCACCCTCGCCGCCCGTAGCCACAGGGGAAATGCATCCCACGTGCCACGAGCCGCCGGGGTCAGCAGTACGGTTGTCTCCGGTCTATCTCAGGGAAGCGGCGAGTACTTCACACGCATCGGCGTCGGGACCCCGGCGAGGTACCTCTACATGGTCCTCGACACCGGAAGCGACATCGTTTGGCTCCAATGCGCTCCTTGTCGAAGATGTTATTCTCAGTCCGACCCGATTTTCGACCCTAAAAAATCCAAAACTTACGCCGGGATCTCTTGTTCGTCACCGCTCTGCCGGCGTCTGGACTCGTCGGGATGCAATACCCGTAGCCGGACTTGCCTCTACCAGGTCTCTTACGGTGATGGGTCCTTCACAGTCGGCGATTTCTCCACCGAAACTCTAACTTTCCGGCGGACGCGCGTGAAGAACGTGGCTCTTGCCCAGACCCCGGTTCAGCCAGAAGTTCTCCTACTGCTTGGTGGACCGGTCCGCCAGTTCCAAACCGTCGTCCATCGTGTTCGGTGACGCGTCCGTCTCACGCACAGCCAGGTTCACCCCGATGATTTTGAACCCGAAGCTTGACACGTTCTACTACGTAGAGCTCCTGGGGATTAGCGTAGGAGGGACCCGTGTCCCCGGAGTGTCCGCTTCTCTGTTCAAGCTCGACCAAACCGGCAACGGCGGAGTCATACTCGATTCGGGAACGTCGGTGACCCGGTTGATCCGACCCGCATATATCGCCTTGAGGGACGCATTCCGGGTCGGAGCCAAGAACCTGAAACGAGCACCAAACTTCTCATTGTTTGACACGTGTTTCGATCTCACCGGTTTGACAGTAGTCAAGGTCCCGACGGTGGTTCTCCACTTCCGGGGAGCTGACGTATCACTCCCGGCGACGAACTACCTAATTCCGGTGGACACCAACAACAAATTCTGCTTTGCGTTCGCAGGAACAATGAGCGGGCTCTCCATCATCGGGAATATCCAGCAACAGGGTTTCCGGGTTGTTTACGACTTGGTAGGTTCTCGGGTCGGGTTCGCTCCACGAGGATGCGCGTGAGCCTGAGCCCCCCACCCAACCCGACCGCTCTTTTCACGGGCCGTACGGATGATGTACCTTTTTTCCCCTTCCAAATTGTAACCTTTGTTATAATGCTTCTTTATTTTTGTTCTAAATCGATGAGACAAGTGAAATCTTGAGCGGTAGATTTGCTACTTGTTGATAATTTGTATCACGTGTAGTCGGTCCAAACTGTTTTTACAGTTCACCCGGAAAGAATATGTCTTTGCCTTCAATTATTATTTATCAAATATCTTGATATTATATGCATCCAAAAGAAAATACTACATCATTGTCCTTATGCTGATTGACGAACAATATTTTATATTTATACACAGAAGGGCACATGATAAAACGTGCTTTCTTTCTGAGGCAAGATGTAAGAGAACATGAATTTCAGTCTAAATTTGGACAAACAGAAAGATCCAACGTGAAAGATAGAGGGACTGATCCAATGTGTCTTTATTACATCGACTATCTAACTCTTATTGTCCTTCTCCTACTAATATTGGTTTATTCAAAGTTACATTCTTCTCTTTCCCACTAAAGCCCATGTGCACCGTCGGTCCATCAACTAAAACATAATTTGTCGAAATGTGATATTAAATATATATTTATAAGTTACATGTGTCATAGACTTCAAGTTCTTCATAGGCAAAAAAACATTACCTCTAGGAAACTCATTGAGTAAGACGTTTAATTATTATTTTTTATGTTAGACATTTTTAAATATCTAAAACGAGAGATCAATCAATTATAGATATGCTAATTACCACACAAACAAAAAATAAAAATAAAATCGGAGGACCGTATATGATGTTTTGCTTTCGAATCCGTATCTCCCCGTCTCTCCCCGAATAAATGTAACAAATTACAATTTGTCCGTACAATTTTGACGCTTACTTTTCCAGTGCTTATCGTCGACGTCGTCGATAAATTACCTTAGAAATCTAATAGCTCGATGACTTTCACGCGTGATCAATCGATGCCCACTTGACAAGGTGCCAACTTAATTTGATTAATCGCTTATTCGATTCATAAATTTCAAAGGGTTACGCTCCCATCGATCAGATTTTCCCCAAATCCTCACGATTCTAGGCTTCTTCTGGTTCGTTCAATCAGGAGATTTTTTTTGGAGGGTTCAATTAGAATGGAATGCGACAGATCCTTGGGTGTGACTGAGGCCGATGACAATCGACGCGACAATAGCTTTCAGTTTTCTCCTCAGCCTCCGAAACTTCACACCGCCGGTGGCGGCGGCGGCGGAACGTGTATTCCTAGTACGATCAGAGTTCATGAACTTCTTGATTGTCCTGTTTGTACTAATTCCATGTACCCTCCAATCCATCAGGTTTGTTCGATCTCCATTTATATGTACGTGGGACAGCGATTCGTCTACAAAAAGTACGGATTCAATTGGGAATCTATGCAGTGCCCTAAAGAACAAATTTGAGATCTATGGCTAAACCCTTTTCATGTTTATTATTCAGTGCCCTAATGAACAAATTTGAGATCTGTGGCTAAACCCTTTCATGTTAATTATGAAGTGCCCTAATGAATAAATTTGAGATCTATGGCTAAAACCCTTTTCACGTTTATTATGCAGTGCCCTAATGGTCATACGCTCTGTTCGAAGTGTAAAGCTAAAGTACAGAATCAATGCCCGAGTTGTAGACAAGAACTTGGTGATATAAGGTGTCTGGCTTTGGAGAAAGTGGCCGAATCAATTGAATTTCCATGCAAATACATGTCATTGGGTTGCTCACAGATGTTCCCTTATTACAGCAAACTCAAACATGAAACCCTCTGTAACTTGAGGCCTTACAATTGTCCGTACACAGGATCAGAGTGTACTGTCACAGGTGATATCCCTTATCTTGTTTCTCACTTAAGAGATGCCCACCAAGTGGATATGCATTCGGGATGTTCTTTCAACCACCGTTATGTAAAACCTAATCCACACGGAGTGGTCAATGCTACGTGGATGCTAACTGTAAGTTTTGCAAATGAACCCTAAAGTCTATATGATTTGACCATTCAGGTCACTTGATATACTCTTTATGGATAAGATAATTAAACCTGGCCTATTGTAATGGGTATAATCAGGTCTTTAACTGTTTCGGCCACTACTTCTGCCTTCATTTCGAGGCCTTCCAGCTGGGTTTGGCACCAGTTTATATGGCGTTCATTCGGTTCATGGGCGACGAGGCAGAGGCTCGAAGCTTTGGTTACAGTCTAGAGGTGGGAGGATATGGACGGAAACTTAGATGGGAAGGGAGGCCAAGAAGTATAAGGGAGAGCCATAAGAAAGTGAGAGAGAGCCATGAGGGTCTCATCATTTATAGGAACATGGCTCTTTTCCTGTCCGGTGGAGATAGGAAAGAGTTGAAGCTACGTGTCACTGGTCGGATTTGGAATGAAGAACAGAACCATGGGAAAATAGGATTGGTCAATTGAATAATAATAATAATAATAATACATGTTGCGATCAGGTTTTAAACCTGACCAGTATATTAATTATTGGATTAGCACCGATGAGCAAATCCCACAAACTGTTACTGTCCAAAATTTCCTAATCCGAAAAACAGACATCACCTCATTTGTGTTGGTATAATGAATTGTCCCCTGAAAGTAAATTATTTTGTAAAAAATTCAGTAATATTAGTTATAAAAGAAGCCTAAAAAGAAGATTAAAGAGAAGTTTTAAATACCTCATGTCCCAGAAGGATCCTTCTGCTTCCATCAAACGGAATGGGGATTTGTTATTAAACGACTGTAAACGGAAAGTATCTTTGATGCTAACATGTTCCGTCTTTTGATGGTTGGATGGGATCAGAAAAAGCATGCAAGTTGTGTTTAGGGTTTAGTAAGACTTATACCGAGACGCTTATCTTCGTTGTCTCATATTCAAATATTCAAGCTGCAGATTTTGGAGCTTCACCGCTTCTGATAACTCTGCTGTAAGCGACCTTGAAATGTTGAGAATCGTATGTTCGGTTAAGCAAACTTATGGGCATTCTCAGAGTCTGTTTCCGGTTTCGCCTTCCCCTTATTACAATGCTAAATGTTTTCTCACCTTCGCTGCCTTTGCAATTGTTGTCCTTAATGTGATTCTCAGTCGCAGGTACAGGCTCCACATCAGATGCCGGCAGACTGACTTCTCCTTCCACAGTTTCAATATCGGCCGGCAGAGTAGTTGGAGATTTGTCAGATTCTGTTGTTGGCTCCAATAGGATTGGCTCGATAACTGGGTGAGGGGCAGAGAATTCTACAGGATGGCAGCCGGGCCAAACTGTTCGAGGAACAAACTCTGATACATTGGGAGCCATATTGCACTGCCATGGGAACTGGTTAGGATGGAAAGGACCAGTGGTTACAGGGAAGGTACTTGTGGGGACAGGCTGGGAGAATGGAGGGTAGACAAATGGAAGTGGCTGCATCAAGTTTGGGGTTGAAGGTGGTGAGGGGTAGTGTTGGTGTGGGGAAGGTAAGACTGGACCAGGCCCATGATGGATCACTGGCCATGGTGCACCAGGACCTTGAGGAAGGGCAATGTTGATGCCTATTGGTGTAGGACGTATAATGGGAGGAGATGGGTTAAAAGGAGCTGCTGAAGCAGACAACTTCTTGTTGGGCAGTCCTACAAAGTCCACACCCGACTGTTTTTCCTTTGGATCATCCACTTTATGGTCAGAAGGAACTGAACTGCTCTCTGCTTCAAAGCTGATAGACATTAACTTATCTGTCAATGGTTCTTGCTCAGTTGATTGAATTATATCTTCCCCCAACTTGGATTTTTCAGGTTCCATCTCACTCTCTTGTTCAATCGAAAGGTTCTCTTCAACGGCTTCTGATGAATGTAATTCTACTTTGTTCTCATTCCTCAACTCTAAGATATCTTCTGCCACTGATCCTGTACTCATCTTCTCATCTCTTGTAACTTCCATTAATGAGTTGTCTTCAGTTTTCTCCATTGAATCTTCTTGCTTATCTGAAACTTCAGCTTGTGGTACCCAGACCTGATACTTGGCAATACTTCCCGGAGGGGCTAATGCTACTTCCTTATATGATGGAGACTTTCCAAGACTTACAACTGAGGTTTTCACAGGGTGGCTGTCATTTTGCAGAGCAGTAGGACCAGATGCTACTGCAGAAGCATCCATCTTGGACCCATCTTCAGAGGTTTCGGCTGTCTTAGTGGTAACAGATGAAGGCGTAGATTTAACCCTATATGCCAAAGTCTTCACTATCTTACGGCCAAATTTAGCACCTTGAGTTGAAGCAAGAGAACGATTATGATCCACATAGCTTGCATAAAATGCTGTTCGTTTCTTGAGAATGTAATATTTGGTGTTTTGCTGCTCAGTTTTGAGAAGAGGGTTATCCATATCAGCATCAGCATTCTTTTTCTGATATGTGTATACCTTTCCAATGGAAGCCCTCCGTTGCTTCAGACGGCGTCCATATGATCCAGCAGATCTAGGTCTCTGTACCGGTTGCCATCCATCTTCCCCTTCAGGATGTGAATCCGGTGAGATTTCATTAGAGGTAACAGACTTCCTATCCATAGACTCATCAATGACCGGAGATGGGGCTTCAACAGGTTCACGACTCGTCTCATCATTTACAGCACTTGACTTACTTTCAGGTTCAGGTGCTTCTGTCTCCTCATCTGATATTTCCTTTTGGTTTTCTTTAGATATTTCACCAGAATGTCCCGAAATACTGTTCTGCTTGGATTTCTCCTTCAACTACATATATATGCCCACTCCATTAACATTGACAAGAAGGACATCGGTTTTGTTTTAAATGAATAGCAATTGAACAGAATGATGGATGAACAAAGCTTGATAATGGTGGATAGTATGCAATCCTGAGGATACTACGAGATATATTATATGATTTTCTAGCCAAGATTCAGATTAGAGTGCCCAACCTTCTTGATTAATTAGTAATCAATTATCCATAAGCCAAAACATACCTTCATTATATAGCTCTTCCTCTTTGCTGCCACACTATCTTTCCCTTTTGCGTCATGACTTGGGTTGATATAGTCCAGTAGGTCAGATACACTGTAAGATGTTATAGAACATCAATCTATTAATATATTTACATCTCGTAACAAACGACAAAGAAATATCTGAATAATCTAGTTAACCTTAGATGGCCTTTACTGGCTATAGATGCGTCTGGCTTCCGTGTACCATTCCGTGCCGCTTCCTGTTGTTCAAAATCCTTCGATTCGAAGTATTCTAGCCAAGCAGCGGCATCCTGAAGCATTTGAACAGATTGGGATTCAGCACAAAAAGGGGTTTGCTTCTTGTTTGAACTTGTCGTTTATACCAACCAAAAGATTTTATTATCTTTCTATTGTATGTGCATGAGCCGTCCTAGAGTGATCGATGAAATACCTGAGTACGTAAATCATCTGGCCCCAGCTTTGCTCGGAGAATCCTCAAGGTTGTTTGCTCATGCTGAACACTTAAATGGTATGCATCCATCAGCGAAAGTGCAATTGCTATTGCATGGTAGCTTGCGGCAGTCTGAATTAAAAGATGAACAGAAATGGATTAAAAATACGATCAAACTCCTTACAATAAAAAGACAACCAAGTGGTGGTACAAATGAAAGGTTACGGGAAGAAAAAAGCAGAGGAAATCATAGAACCTGGATATGGTCCGGACCGAGTAACCTCTGGTTACATTTAAGAGCTTTATGGAGATACCTAAGGGCAACATGTACATTGCCCAGGCCTTCCTCCATCATGGCTACATTGATGTATGTGGCAGCAGTATTCGGATGAGATGGCCCACATGTGAGATGTAGGAGATACAAGGCACGCTTAACATACCTAATCAGACAAATATTGTTTCAGTTAGACAAAACACAGTTCTTCTGAAACCAAGATTGGCAAAAAACAAAAACATCATTGGAAACACAGAAAATTAGTTGATTGTGGAAAAATCTCTCGAGAAACTTCAGCAGAAACTCTAAATAAAAAAAAAATATTGCAGTAACCACCGAACATGGAGTGAGAAATCTCACTTGAGAGCCAACTCTGTGTGCTGAAGCCTGTAATAGAACACAGCAAGATCCCCATAACTCTTCATTGTATCTGGATGATCAAGTCCCAGCTCCCTTTCATTGATATCTAAAGCCTTTTGTTGATATATAGTAGCCTGCCATTCAATTAATCTTCAAGTTACAATGTCTGAAAAACATATAAAGCTAAATCTTGCAGCCTAACCAAAGAGATGATCTACAATTCTTTCCAAAGGTCGAAGCAGTCTAAAAAATCAACAAAAATAAATTTTTGTTTACATTATCTTACAGTAGTGACTTAAAGATTGAAAAACACCCAAGTAAAAACAGACCTGGTTAAAGTCACCAGTGTGGTATAGAACTACAGCAAGTAGACTGTAAGCTCCTGCTGTCATCCGGTGATAGGGACCACAGACTGCTACAAGTTTTGCAAGGGCCTAGGGAAGAATAGAGAGAAATAAAAACACATTATGAAACTGTAAGGAGGTCAACAGGAACATGAAGAGATTAGGACATGTAGAACCTTTGTTCCATAAGTAACTGCGTCTTCAAGCTTCCCTTTGTCTAAAGCTGTTTTAGATGACTCTAGAAGTTGTCTCCCATCAGCAGATGAACATGCTGCTTGCTGCAGAAAAACTCTGTACTATTAGAAAGAATGCAACTGCATACAGAAACTTGACAACAGAATTATATTCCTTCTTGTTTTCATTACCTTATGCACAGGGATCAAGCTGACAACATCTGTTTTCCGGAATGGTTCTGTTGAATCCATGTCGAAGTCCCTGGGAATTAGCTCAATGCCAACCTGGACACATTTCAAATCAAACGAAAACGAAAAATAAAATTTATTAACCGTAATTTGAATCTCTTCAAAATTAACCTCAAACATGACCCATAAATTCCACAAGTGATTCGATCAACTCCCTGAGTAAACTTCAATTGGATACCTTATGGCATAATCCACGCAGAATGGCGAACTTCCTTAAGTCCTTGTAATGGAAAAGATTAAGATCATATTCATATCGCTTCTTCAGGAACTTCTCTAGCCACTGAAATATGAGAGGATGGACGTTCCAAGAGCTATGTGACTCTCCATTTTCTGGAATCCCAAGCATCATGTTTAAAGCAGCAGCTACAGTTGCAGCTATTTTATCAGTGTCAGCAACAGCAGAAACTACTGCTTGAAGGATATGCTTAAAGGCTCGAACAATCATCTCATGAACACAGACCGCTTGTACATGTGACAACTTATCTGAAAGTTTGACCTGTTCCAAAAGGGAAAAAAAAGGCCAAGGATCATCAGAGTTGATGATAAAAAAACATTTCCCAGTAACCTATAAGGACATGTAAATTCTAAATACCACTAAAACGGATATGTCAACACCAGAGTTCATAACAAGTACCTAGAAGTATGATAGTCTCAATTTAGTATGAAATTGATAATTGACCTTTTAAATTATAGAGAAATCAATCTACAGGGAAGACCACCATTGCAAAATTCAAATTTCAAAAAAAGGATAAACCCAACTTACAACATATCCTAAAGAACGCATCTGAAGGCCTCTTGTGTGCATAAAATCAGTTAGTGTCCGGCCATCAACAGGGGAAAGCTCCAACGAACCAAAGTCTGCAACCTGTATTCCCAGATGCGCACAAAACCCACAATTGGAAATAATCTTAATTATGTTGGTGGACAATATAATATGAAAATCTGGACTTACCAGCTTTGGAATTGCGACTTCAGTGTAATACTTCTGGGCCAATTCGACGAGTTCTTGCAGAGACTGTCGAACAAATAGTACTATAAGTTAACAGGTTACCACACAGATGACGAGATAGCAAAAGCCAGTTTGAGTTGACTGTACAACCTTTTGATGAAGTCCAGTGTCTGATTCTTTCAGCCGAGTGAAAGCTGCATCAGACAATAAGTTCTTCAAGACAAGCTCATTTCCTTTAGTGTTGTTCTCGGTATCTGATTGTAAGATGGTGGAATTAGTTGCCTCCAAAGAAACACCAACTACATGAGATGATGTTCCAGATTGTGTCTTAGAATTTCTTCCTTCTGACTTTTTCTTGTTATTATTGAGGGACTTAAGTGGTTTCCCCAGTCCTTCAACCTTCAATTCATTCTTAGATGTCTCATTGGATTGTTTTTTGTCTTTGTCTGTTGTCTTTTGGTCTTGTAAATGCTGTATCCAGCAGGCCCCAAGTTCCCATCTCATGAAGTTATCCTTGTCTAGCTCCTCTTCCTCAAGCTTAGAGATACTTTCTTCCAACAGTCTTTTCACAAATTCTTGGGAAGTTTTAAGTTCTTCATGATCTAAGGCCTGTACTTGTGGTGTTTTCTTGTTCTGCTCTGGAGAGGATTTATGGAGAAGCAATCTCAAACTGTAAGCAACAGAGAAATAGCAAACTGTTAGAAACAGAAAAAATATTCCAAATCAGCTAAGAAAAATCCCAAAGTTTAAGGATTATTAAAGTAAAATACAATAAGCAAATCACAAACTTCAAACTCTTTTCTTCTGTGGTCAACAAATACATAGAGAAATACAAAACAGAGTGCCACTGGTCAGTGTTGTGCCAACAGACACAACCACTCAACACTAAGAAATTAACTTCTATACTAACAACAAGTTATTACCTGTTAATATTAAGAGCATTAGCACCGCCTTCAGGCTGTTCAAGGAGGTCAACAATCTGAGAAGACAAGCTTACTTCCTTGCCCTCCTCTATTTTCACAACAGCAATGTAACCACAATACCTGAGATTTATAGTCCCCAGAGTTGCAATATCCTGCACCCAGAAACATAGAAGACCAATTTAATGAATGCTGTTAAGCAGCTAGGTACTCTTATTTGCTAGATAACACTCACATGAGCTGCTGTATTTTCATCAGCTGTAAGTCCCTTTAGAAGGTTCCGTTCTATTAGCTTCTCTTTATCCAACCCTGATGCTAGAATTCCATCAATCTTTGTATCCATCTTACAACTTGCATTTGAAGTATCCCTCATAACAGTGACTCTCAAGTCCCCAACTCTCTCTGTGTAAAGAATTTCTGAGTCTTCAACTGAGCCTGGCTCAACCATGACCTTCTGCACAGCCTTGATGGCTCTGAAGATCGCAACATCTACGAAGAGGTTGTGAAGAAGAAACACTTTCCTGTCTCTGATTTGTCTCTCCTCTGCTGTTTTGCAAGGCATAGAAGCAATAAAGGCAAACTCATTCGCCCATGGGACCAAATCATAGCTGCCATCTTTTCCTTGACCACCACCATTGCCTCCCCATTTCTCATCCTCCACTGGAAGGGGCGGAAATGCTGCAGGTGACTGTGCCGCAACAGGAGGAATCAACCATGTGTTGGCTCTAAACCCATATGGAAGATTCCCAAACTGCATGTAGATTAGAAAATCATCAACCACAAAAGGAAACCTAAAGATAATCCGATGTTAATATATGCATATAACATCCTCTGAGTTTCTGACCACATTGAGAAGCATACCTTATTACGGTCTGAGAATGCTTTCATGAGATCACTGTAAGCCTGAATCATGCAAAAGAAGCAAATCAACAATTCAGCATAGAAAGACAACAACAGTCGAGGCAGAACTATGTAATATGATATTGATACTCAATAAAACCGACGTTATCAAAGGCTCTACTAAGCTGCCGAAGCAAATCAACAAGGTTGTGGCATAAGATTCGTTGTTTCCCAACACTGTAAAATCCCTTTCTGCAAGCTTCAACATGAATCAGCTTCCCGTTACAAAGCTTTACCTGATAAAGCAAAACAATGTCACCTGTTGATAGATTCCGTAGAATGAAACTACCAAACGCGAGAAGAAACTTAAAATTCGTCATTGCCTACGTACATTGAGGGAGAAGAGATGATCGTCCTCCGATATATCTTCAATTTCTCGCTTCGCCACTCTCCGTATGACTGAAACAGATTTCAAATCATAAACGTCGCAGCATCGGAAACATCTTTCATGCTAAACTGAGGAGAGAAAGAGAGCCATACATTGAAGAGGAGGAGCGAGGTGGGCGAGAGAGAAG
>CM071863.1:277402-301109 GCA_036759665.1 Gynandropsis gynandra | reverse complement strand
GGAAAGAATGGCTCGTCTCTCCGTCATCATCGACAACCGAATCCTTCGAAGCCGGAGAAGATGGCGGAGACGTAGATCTCGCCGGTTTCTTGCTCGAGCCGTCTCCTGCGGCGGTAGCACTCTTGGAGTTCTTCCCCGATCCCTTGGCCTGTGCATTTTTTGGAGGATCTAGATTCTCCGGTTCCTTCCTCGCCGCAGATGGACCGAAGCAAGTAGTGCAGGCGACTATGTCGAGCACTCTTCTGACGTGCGCCACTGCTGCGTCTTCATCATAGTCCTCTGCCAATCGCAAGTATGTAACCAACCGTCACATTCATTTATATACCATGCGTGGTTCCCACGCGACACCATACGTTTTTTTTCTAAAGTAAAACACACAAACGACGTAGTTTTAAGCGCAGAATAACACGACGTCGTATCGGACGGTATTTTATTTACCTTCGACCAATTTGAGAACGCACGGTTTTAGCGCCGAAACATCGACCATGAGTTTTAACCGCGGCCCTCTTACCTGTAAAAAAGAGTTTATTTTAATAATAAAATAATTTGGACAAAAACCCGTTTCCCATTTTATATTAATTATTTATAACAAATGACCAAAATTAAATTTTTAGGCAAAAAAAAACAAAAATATATATATGTCACTGTCCTTTTCTTTTACAGGACACGTAACTTGATGCTATATGCCAAGAAGAATTTCCACAATGAATATAGACACTTTTGTACTGTCAAATCCTAATCGTAAACATTGCAGAAAAAGGAAAAAGACAGACGATTTTCGCAAGTCCTATCATTTATAGTAAGAACGTTTTACACGCACTGTAAAATCTTTTTATTTTTATTTATTTATTTATTTATTTATTATTTTTATTATTACCTCGTGTGAAAGGGAAAAATTAGTGATGTGGCAAGTATCGACGTTTACGGATAAAAGCCTCCGAACATCGATGATTCTGTCCGTTGAGATGCCCTGTTCCAAACATTTACATCTATTTAAAACACTTAATTTCGGCTTTATAAACTTAAACATGTGAACCTTATGTCCAAAACAATAACTTGTACAACTTATATTTTTGAAATAAATATATATATATATATACCTACAAATATTTCTTTGTCGATATGGCCTTTACGCAATTTCTAATAACCATACATATGCATGTAATAACGTCGCGTTACACATGATTTTGTACGTATATGCAAAATCGTCAAATAAAACATATCTTCTAAACTAAGAAGGAGAATCTAATACGCAACTAGTGGTTACAAGTGTAGTAATATTTTCCATATTCACGGTTTTAATATGGAAAATCATAACAATAAAACCCACAAATTTTATTTTTTTAAAATTGAATTACCTAAAATAAATAAAAATATATATATAAAGATAACAGACTATAAGCATGAAAATTTTGATTTTTTAAAAGAGAGAGTAACAGAAATAGGCGAATATAGTGTGTAAAATGGTAAAGAAGAGTCATAAAACATGCAAGAAATATGGAAGACACAAACCTTGAGGATAACCTCCGTTTCATCCGGAAGGTTTACTGTCACATCCACCATTACCGGAAGAACTGCATAAACCCCATTTTGCATAACCCATGAATTTAATTTTTAATAAATAAATAAATTTCGGACGCAAATATTGAAAAACGCACACACATATATATCTGTCAATACACAAATAAGCATATATGTATATGTATATGTATATACACATATGTGTAAGCGTATGTACCTTTCTCTTCTTTCTTCTTCTTATCTCCTCTAGCCTTTCCACGGTTGTTCTTGGGAGCCATTCTATCGAGTCTTCTTTTCTTCGTTCGGAATAAACAGATAAACTGAAAAACATTTCACATCTTTATATTAATATCCAATGGATTATAAATTATATAACACAATAGCATTCCTCCTCTCCAAAACCCATTAATCAATTGATAAATTATATCTACTATATTGAAAAAAAAAACTATATTTTTCGAACCATGAATAAAAACACATAATATCCAAATGGAAAAGATAATGAAATTTACGAAATTTTGAAGTTACCGGAGGAAGGGAAGAGCCGAGCGAAACCAAATTTTGGAGCTTTAATTAAGTGAATATATATGAAATGAGGGAAAAATAAAGGAAAATGAAATTAAAAAAAAAAAGTGTGATAGGTTTATTGGTACGAATAAAAAAGCCTTAGTTCGAAGGTTTCATGGAGAGAGAGAGAGAGAGAGAGAGAGAGAGAGAGAGAGTAATGGTCGTAATAAGGTGTGATAAGGAAGGAAGGGCGGAGATTCAAGAGTCAGATGCTAGAATGGCATTTTATGGACGTTGGTGGCTTATACTGTAATTATCTCTTCTTCCAGGGACATTTTCCTTCTAATTTTATTTTCTCTATTTATTTTCCTTTTCTGTAATTCTACTTTTTTTCATTGAATATAAATAACCTTTTTCAGTATCATTTGTTAGGGTTATTCAGAATGTTATTATGCTAATTTTGTATCTCCAGAAATAAACGACTATATTTTGTGTCTATACATCTCAGTATAACTATTATATTAATCGTCTAAATGAGAATATTTTTTTGACATAATTTTCATTAAAAGTTAAAAAGTTAATTATCAATTATAAAATTATAATGTCAATATTTAGTCCCTTTTTTACAATAAATGATAATAAGACAACCCTAGTATAAATGATTGAAAAATAAAAAGTAAATAGTTATTTTAATCAAAAAGTAAATAGTTATTTAAATTTTTCGCGAATAGCATAAAAACATACTTTTTAAATAATTCGCTAATTTTGTCACATTCAACCATTTGTTCTATTTTTTTGTCAATGGCATAATATTTATTTGACATCTTGTAAAACGTTAGAATACAAAAAACGTTTATTTGTATATTTTATTTGTTTTATTGTTATATACATGAAATTACTTTGAAAATAGATTTTAAAAATGCACATGTATATCATTAATTGCTGATTTCGAATGGTCAGTACAAGTACAACAATCAGAAACAGAAAACAAAGACCAATTTCATATTATCATCAAAGGAAAACTCGAGATGCCGTCAACATCCAATCGTTTTTTAACCATTAAAATCACTCAAAACTATGACCATTAAATACAATGGTTGATATATTTATTAATATTCACTTTTAAAATTTATGTATCGTTATTTGATAATTACAGTGTATAAATATACGATTAACACTTTATTATATGTTAAAAATGTTTACTCTTTTAAAGAATTACATGAAAGAAGAAAAAAAGTACTTGTAATTTTTTATTTGTCTTGTCGATTTGGAATGTTTGGCAGGTCACGAGTGGGAAGGAAGAAACAGGGTGGGGGACCGCAATCCTGCGATGGGTCCACAGAAAAAGGGTGCTCCGGTGAATCAGAACCGTCTAAAGTCAATAAGCTCGGTGTAATCTGACGGTGTGAAATAAACCACGTTGAGCTGGCACAACCCATCACCGTTATGCAGATATAAACCAGACAATAGTAGCCAATTTGCTGATAAATTCGGTAAGCATCCAAAAAATAATAAATTTGTCAATATTAATTACATTCGTTAACTTTTATGTATTGGTATATTATTGGTGTAACTATTATTTATAGTCATAGGTTTTGACAAATTTTGCTGATACCGAATAATAAGTCTTATAATTTAAATTCATTTATATTAATACTAATTAATAAAATTTAACATATTTTTATCATATTATTATTATCAATATCAAACTAATTTACCTTGTGATTGTGTGCATATAACGTAGGCATAAGAATTAAGCCAGTTAAACACCAGCAATAAGCAAACCACTACAAAAGTGGAAGACATTGAGTGGGGCGGTATTTAGATATTTGAATATTTCATATATACATTTGTATATTTGCACTTTTCCTAATAATTGAATAGTACGGGTTTTTAATAATTTAAATATATTATTGGATATAGGCTTTCAGTAAGTTAAATAAAAATAAAAAAGAAGGAAGTGGACCCTTCGGAATTAAGTAGAAGTTCTTTTAAGGCGTTTAGGTGGCCATTGGCAGACGGCTCGAGTGTATCCCACGTGCCTTAACGTTATTAAGTGGTCGTACAAATAAGCAGTATTAAAATTATATAGAGGAGAGTGAGGTTAAAAGTCAAAGATTAAAAGAAGGAGAAATTGATGATGATTGGTCAATTGAGATTTACCCAATAGGAGCTTCTCAATTCAGTAGATCCATTAATAACAATGACATGTAACGACACGTTTTATATTTTAATTCCAAAGTGAAATCAATTTTAACCAAACACAGCTCGAAACTTGCCCCACTTGATTTGATTTAATTAGTTGTTTTTTTAAATATTTAGAGAGATTTACTGATAACATTTATTTCTAAATTAATAAACAAAAAAAAGATCTTAAATCATATAAACATAAATGAGAAAGGCTGTCTTAAAGACGACAAATGTACAAAAGAGGCTCATTTCTTGGCCAGTAATTTCTTTGGGATTTTGTCAAGAGGTGTTGATTTCAAGAGGAAAAGCCTGGCGGCTCGTTCTTGCAGTGTTCCTCCGCATTTTAGCCCTCTTGCTTGAAGCTCCATTTTCAATCTTTCCATCCCTAAATTCTGTCCAATTACAAACAATTGTTAGAATTCAATGCAGTATGAATAGATGAAAAAGATTTACCGATGCAGAAATTAGAACTGTAAAATGCATATAAAATAGCTTACCTCCATTTCAGCGGCTGAATTGAAGTCATCAAAAGTAAACGGCTTTGGAGATTGATCAATCTTATGATTAACAGAGTTTTCATCATTAACCAAACTTAATGATGGCTCAGAGGGTTCTTCTACTGTCTTCTTTCTTTCTCCATTACTCAAATCCTTTCCCTTTTTAGCTTCATTTGCTTCTGATTTTTCTTTGATAATCTCAGGTTCAACACCCGTGATCTCTGCTGAATTGTGGTGGCCAACACTGTCCTCCTCAGTCTGAGCGGCCTCCATAACGGAGCCTGAGCTTCCCTCGGTATCCTTGTCCGAAGAAACTTGACTGCCATTGTTTATCCCTTCACCTTCCTCATCACTGCTATCATCACTGTCACTATCTCCCATAACTCTCTTCCCCATCCTGAAAAAATATTGCATATCAACGGTCAGAAATGGTCAGATGATGAAGCCCATCTATCTTATTATCTTGCCCACAGTACAAATTTGGTTGATCGATCAAAGTCGGTTGATTAACATAATCACGCTTAATCATAACCTAATGCGGGAAATACGACCAAACCCTAGTCTCGACATTAAAAAAATCATCCTAAATTGCCAAATTTTGATTGACATATTGATCGATCAAATCACCAAAACCCTAAAAGGGTGAGAGAGATCATACCATATTTTCAGTCGCTTCGATTTGTCAGATTCCGCATCAATCTTCCCCTTCCTCTTCCCGTTCTGGAAAGATTCGTTGAGCGCCATCTCCACGGCTTCGATGCACTTCTCAGATTCTTTCCTATACTTCTCTACGTATTTCTGAGCCTCTCTCTCTCCAGCGCCTCCAACACCTTGCTTCCCCTTTTTTGCCTGCTTCTTCAGAAATTCCTGCGCCAATTTCTCGAGTTTCCTCTCCTCCTCCTCGGCCTTCCACTCCTCCAGCTTCTTCTCCGCGTTTACATGCCTCAGCCTCCGCCCACTCATATCCCTACAAGCGTCGAAGTTGTTGGTCTTCTTCTGCCAAGATAAATCAAAGTGGTTTCGGGATAGCCAAGGGCTAATCCTTTCTCCTAGAACAAAACGACTAC
Organism: Gynandropsis gynandra; assembly: GCA_036759665.1. Classification (NCBI taxonomy): domain Eukaryota; kingdom Viridiplantae; phylum Streptophyta; class Magnoliopsida; order Brassicales; family Cleomaceae; genus Gynandropsis; species Gynandropsis gynandra. The sequence goes on along the minus strand of CM071863.1, from coordinate 295,327 downwards.
TCGCTCATGCGTTCAAAAGCACGCGTCGAAGTTGTTGGTCTTTTTCTGCCCAGCTTTCGTCGCCGCGCCACGAAGCAGCGATCCAAACCCTCCCTTGCCTCCCCTGAGAGGGAGGACGAGATTCACGGTGGAATCCGGGAGCGAAATCACGCTGGTGTCTGAGATCTGATAACCGCCACATATCAGACGCTGCAGATCCGTAGGGATCTTCGTCAGCTCAAAGATCTGTCGCTTGATCTGGTGGCCATACACGTGAGAGGAGGGGAATTCTAAGATTCTCGATCTACCGTCAAGTAGCTTGACGAACAATTGCAACGGCCTAGGGTTCAGTTCCGCCATCGATGACGAATTCGAATATCGGAGAGAGGACTTGACAATTGAAAAAAACAAGAGACAAGGTTTATTGTAAATCCCTCTTTATGCTGGGTTTATGTCTGTTTATTTATAGCTTAATCTTTTTAGGTTACTTCTCACAAACTCTTAATGAGCTTTACAACCAGGTGGCCCAATAAGCTCTAGTCAGGCCCATTAATCGCTACTTAGGCCCATTTATAATATTCATTAGGCCCACATAGGCCCATTTATAATCATAGCTTATAAGGCCTACTTAGGACCATTTAAAATATAGCCCATAAGTCCTCATTAGGCCCATTTATAATCGTAGCCCATAAGGCCTTAATAGGCCCATTAAAATGAGGTACCTAATTATAGCCTAATTTCTAATTAGGCCCATTATATTATCATCAGTATATACAATACTTACAAAAGTGGGACTCTTCCTCTCGATTCCGCGAGATGATGACAAAGGAATCAATCCAAGTCTGAACCAAAATCAAATTTCTGAATCGAGCGGGAAAAAGCGCGAAAGAGACCAAATCTTCTGTCTGCAAGTTTTCGTATACGATCTGATTCTCTGTTTCCTCTTTCTCTCTCTCTCTCTCGGTAATGTTCATTGGGCATTAATGGCGAGAACGAAGCACTTGGCTTTACGACGAAGAACCCGAAAACAACTTGGTGATTTCTCTGCTGTTATATTCTAATTTTTCATTTTCGTGTTTTAGTTTCTCTGATTTTTCCAAAGAATTTAGGATTTGTGTTTCGCTGCTAACCCTAGTTTTTTTTATACCGGGCCGTCAGAGGCAGCAAGAAATGCGGTAAGCGTCAATGTCTGTCTCAGTTTTTTTGTTATTCTGTAGCTTCTCGTTCTTTAGGGATGGCCTTAAGGTTTTTTGTTCATTGTCCGACCTGAATTTGCATTGCAATTGATACAGACCCCGACTAGGAGGAGCCTTGAAACTGGAGATAGTGTTCAACAATGTAAGTTTTAGGGTTTGTTAAATTCTCTGGTTACTTAGTTCAGAGTTTTAGGGTTTGTGGAATCTGAGCTACGTTGCATCTATGTCTTGCTGAAATCACAGCTACTCCGACTACTTCGCCAAGCTCTCGGAGAAGGGTATGCTTCTCGTTGTGCGGTTGCTTCATTTTTTTTAGTTTTTTTTTTTTGCTCATCTATTTATCTTTTTTCACGTATGAAGGCAGCCAAAGAGGGAGCTAAGAAAAATGAACCAAGTACCACACCAAGTAAGCTTTCAAAATTTCATTTTGATGTGCATTTATTACAGAACATCTATGATGTTTTTTATTGATTTTTGTTCTATTTCCATATGATTCCTCTAGCTCAAAGAACACAGAGAAAACCTCATCGTTACAAGCCAGGAACTGTTGCTCTTAGGGAAATACGGAAATATCAGAAATCAACAGGTTTTCTAATTCCAGCTGCAAGTTTCATAAGAGAAGTGAGCTTCTCAAAACTCTTTTTCATTTACATTATACTGTTGAATGATGAAGTTCAATGGTCTTTTGAGAAGTTTTCATTGTTTAATGATAGGAATGTGTACAGAATTTTTCATAAATCATGTAGTAAAAAAACATAAAATTGGTGTAGAAGTGGAACATCAAACGTTAGAACTATATAGCATTTCCATTTGTGTGGCCTCTAAAGACAATTATTCTATTTCCAGTTTAGGTTAAACATAAATATAACAGCATTGTAGAATAGATACGCATTGGCATTGTTAAATAACAGAAATATTATGTATCAGGTGAGAAGTATTACATACAATTATGCCCCTCCAGAAATCACTCGTTGGCAGGCTGAAGCTCTTGTGGCACTTCAAGAGGTATTGTATCATTATTACAAATGTAAACAAAGTATTATTAATGGGTTACATTCTGTTTATTATGATTTTGCTTCATGCCCATTATTAAAGATAATATCTTTTCTCTTTCATTCGGCCTCTAGTTCATCTGATGGAGCATATTGGTATTCTAGAATCTGTAACTGATTCAAGCATGGAATTCTTCTTCCTTGTGTTGATAAATCATTGAAGATTGAATAATTCAACCCCTTTTTTAGATCTCATTATATGAACATCAATGTTATTCGTGATTATCTAAATGTATTGCAGGCAGCCGAAGATTTCTTAGTCAATCTATTCTCAGATGCAATGCTTTGTGCCATTCACGCCAAGCGTGTTACTTTAAGTAAGTGACAAACCCTAAACCCTATTTACTGAAATCATAGATTGTGATAGAAAAAGATAATCAATTTGGTTAATGTTTATATTCAGTGAGGAAAGACTTTGAACTTGCTCGGCGTCTTGGAGGAAAAGCCAGACCATGGTGATGTCATTTTCAATATTCAAATCTTTACATATTGTAAGGACAGATTATAATTAGGAAAATTGTATTCGTAAAATCTTAGGATGTAGATTTTTGTTTATGTATTCTTGGCTCTTTCGTAATTCCTTCTTTTATATCACTTATTCATGATTGCCTCCATTATCATTTTTACTTACCCTCTTAATCCCATTTCAACTCCATATCTTTTGATATATATATATATGTGTGTGTGTGTGTGTGTGTGTAAAAGAAAAAGAAAAGAGGGATGATTGAAACAGGGGGTCTGATTGATCAAATATATAAGTATATGGGCAGATATGTTAAACAAAATAAGAGAATATCGGGGGCTTTGTGGAAATATATTTTTTTTCCGATTTTCCTTTACCCCTACGAATCTCTCTCTAAAAGAAATAATATATATATACACAACACATTCGTGTATTTGTACGTATCGACTACGAATATCCAAGCTAATAAATATTAGAAAAATCTGAAATAAATTAGTATTTGATTATCTGAATGAAAAGATCTACTAACTTTTGAATAAATTATAGTATATTTTTGGGATTGAATTAGTTTATACTCTTTAAAGTGAAATGCTTTGTTCTTTATTATTAAAATATATATATAGAGTCGACCTAACAGATCCAAGTGTTAAACCAATCGGGAATATATGCATCATGTAGAAACTTCAAAATGGAAAGAAAATGAGAATACAAATAATATATATATATATATATAAAGACGGTGCCACGTGTCGAGGAGCCGTTACAACTGTATAGTTGGTTTGGGAAGGGGCATGAAAGCATGCCCTTCAGAAAAAAGAAAAGAGGAATAAAGGGATATCCCCCACTTATTAAAATTATTAAATTATTATTTTATAATTGAATTGGACCTCTCTCTTCCCTAACCGACTTTCAAACCTAGCCTTTTTCTTTGTTCTAACAATATTTCCCTCTTTTATTTATTATAATTATATCTCTCATTTAATTCCACAGGCTAAAAGTTATATTATATACCTTTCTATTTATTTACAAATATATTAATGTGGTCCTATCCCACTTTTCGTCTTCTTATTCGTCTGACTTTTATTTATTACTCTTTACCTTTCCACTTTTAACCTTTTTTTTTTGTCCACCTTATTTATTCTCCAGGAGTTAGTTGAGTTTGAGTTATTGATTGCCCAGTTCCCGATTCTCTATTTTCATTTTTCTTATATTGACTTTTTTTAATAATAAAAAAATCATCCCCATATTCCATTTATTTATTAATTTATTTATAAATATACATATTTCATTTACTTCTTCTTACCATTTAAAAAAAACTTTACCACTTCCAAATACAAATTTAACTGACTAATCAAGAATTACAGTAATGAGAAAGAGTAAATTATATACAATCCTCTGAAAAGCAAGAAACATGACGGAGCAAATCATGATTCCATGCCATAACAAGATTCGTCAGAATGGCACGATGATAATATATTTATTAAAAATGGATTTAAAATTAATATATTACAAAATAATATCCACCCCCAAGTGTAAAAAAACGGGACCGAACAATGTTGCTGAGTCCAGTTTCGACACTATAAAACGGCTTCCTCATGTCGCTTTGAAACGGGCATTCTCTCTCTAAATCTCTTTCTCTCTCTTCTGCAAATAGTATTCTTATTACTTTGGAAGGCCAAAAGAGGAGATCGTACGTGTTACCGTACATCCGGTCGGAGAAATTATTTGTCGGATTCAAATGGATAAGCGTCGTAAGAAGCAACCAAACACCAACTCCTCCTCCGAAGGTTTCACTTTCCTCTCTTACATACATAGATATATACATACACACATATACATATATGCATACATATATATATTTTATTCGTATTTGATTGAGACCGATGACGTGAAACAGAAGTGAGCAGTATCGAGTGGGAAGTGGTGAATATGTCTCGAGAGGAAGAGGATTTGATTTGCAGGATGTATAAGCTTGTTGGTGACAGGTTTGTATATATATATATATATATATACGTTGATTTTGTAATAATATTATAATCTTTTTTTTATTTTTACAAATTTTAATTTAAAAATGAAAATTGGATGATGATGATGATGAAGGTGGGACTTAATAGCTGGGAGGATCCCTGGGAGAACAGCAGAAGAAATCGAGAGGTTTTGGGTCATGAAGAACCATCGAACATCTCAATTACGTTGATTTTGATCTTCCTTCTCCCATATTTATCACCAAATAAAAAAAATTATATATATACGTCCTTTTTTATTTAAAAAAATATTAAATTTTGTCCCAAGGCTTTGCCAAATTCCCCCTTGCTACTTATGTTTTATTTGCTCTGTGTTTTGGGTAAATTCGAGGTTGTGGCGTTACCCGATAATTAAATATTTATTAAATTTTAATTTTTATTATACCATATAATAAATTCAGTATAAAAAGCCCATTATGATCAATATTACACTTACGCATCCAAAACTAATTTGGGCCCATCCAAAGCCCATATAGTTTGTCGACACGTATCCATGTAACCCAATGCATATTTATGTTATCCAAAACCTAAAATTTTAATTTAATTTAATGTATGTAATATCACACGTATTTCTTCATTGTATCAGTATATTATAAATGGCATTCATATTTATTTCATACAGACCGAACTAAAAGGGAAAAAATATAAAATGAATTAATTTAACGAATGAACAAAAAATACAAAATATCTCTTATATTTTAAATTTAAAACCATGTTTATTCATATTTCTTTCTTTGTTTGTCTTAATATTATGGCTCTAATTTTAACCATGGAGGAATATTAACCTAACCATGTTCTAAATTTGGATTAATACATCCAAATTTTCAACACATATATATATATATGTTTATTGTAAAACATACGTGTGGTTTAAGATATTCTAGAAGGATATTATTTATAGCACAATTTTTACATGGTTGAAAGTGCCAAACAACATACTACAACCCAAAAAGTGGGTGTCGTTTTTTCATGAGAGTGAACTACATGTCGTCTCAATGTCCCACTCCTTGTCGTTTCATTATTAAACGCTCTAATGCTATTTCACCTACTATATACACCATGAGTTAAATCTGATTTATAATCACATTATAAGCCAATAATTGAATCTATACTATATTATTATGTATTATATTCAGGAAGTTATTTATGTATTGTAATAAACGGAAACAAAATTAAAATCCAATGGTAAAAAAAATTAAAAAAAAAATCCAATAATTATTTACTGCGTTACAAGGGCTAACTCATTCTGGTGAACCTTCCACTTGGAAGTGACGTCATCGAGAGCCTTTGAGGAGAAACCATCAGTTCTTAAAACTTGAGCAGAAGCCTCTTTAAGTTCCTTGGTCCTATTCCTAACAATTTTCCCTTCTTCCCCTTCCATCAATCCCTTTACCACTCTTACCACTTCCGCCTCCGTCACTATCCCGTCGCTCCTCGTCCCCGGCCGCAGAGCCACCTGGATGTCCTCCGTCAGCAACACCGCGTTCATCTTTTGCTCTGCATACAACGGCCATGCTATAACCGGAACTCCGTTCACGATACTTTCTAGGATCGAGTTCCATCCGCAATGTGTCAAGAACCCGCCCGTCGATGGGTGTGCCAGTATTTGAGCTTGTGGACCCCATGATGGAACCACTAGACCCCTATCTTTGGTCCGGTCCATGAATCCGAGTGGCAGATAAACTAACGGGTCGTTTCGGCTGTGTGAATCGAAATAGGACGAGTTTGGGGTCCCGCTCGGACTTCGTACGACCCACAAGAAACGTTGATCGCTCTTCTCTAGACCAAGTGCCAGTTCGTTGAGCTGCTCGTACGTTAGTGTTCCTCCGCTGCCAAATGAGACGTACAGAACCGAACCCAGCGGTTGATTATCCAACCACGTTAGACATTCCAACTCGTCGGTCCGGTTAGTGTATGATGATCCCATGTTAACCAACGGTCCGACCGGGTAAACCATTGTTTTCCCTGGAGACGGTTCTTGCAATGCCTTGATGGCGTTTGGCTCTAGGTTCTCGAAAGTATTGACCAAAATCCCTTGGGCTTCTCGGTATCTCTTGGCGTTGTGGAGAAGCCATTTATACGCGTCGTCCTTCCGGTCTTGAGTTGGGTCTACGAGATCTTTACCAAGAACCGGAACACAACCCGGGAGGCGAACCGGTTCGGTTAAGTCCCGGTACTCTCCTTGAGTTATTTCATCTAGTTTCGGCAAGTGAAAAAACAACGACAAGACGTTCGCAGTCGACGGGAAGAACACGTACGGCAACACGTGGAACTCGGCCGCGACGTCAAAGGCGTCCGTACCGAACAGATCGACGACGAGAGCCGCAGGGAGACGTCCATCCGCCGCGAACGAGCGCAACAGCCGGCGGAGTTCCGGGTTGGAGCGAGTCACGGTGAGCGCTATACGAGTCTCGATTCGTGCCGTCGGCGCGATATCGGATAGATCGACGGGAAGGAGGAACTCGGAAGCGATCGAGGGAGGAAGCGACTCTAGGACGGTTCTTTGGGCCTTTGAAGGCTGACCTTCGCCGGCAATGACAAAGGTGACAGTGAAGCCGTGGCGGTGGACGAGCCGCTTGGCGAGTTCGACGGCGGGGATGAGATGTCCCATACCGGGACTGGGCATGATAGCTACGTGGCCTTCTGGACTTGCCTCCGCCATTGATTAGTTATCGAAGACTTATCTTTCCGGGTACACAGGACTCTCCGTATATAGAGAGGTCACGTCTATCATTATTATTCGTAATATATATATATATATATGTATGTATGTATTTGCATGAGGTTCATTAATGCGAGACCAAGATTGAGTACTTAAACTTAACTACTAAAACAATACAAATCAAATTAATAATACTATCATCATGTAATCATTGGTAAATGCTTTTTTTGTAATATTTATTCTTACATTGACAATGAATTATGTTTCATTTGGTCATACCAAATAAGAAGTTATCAGAAGAAAAACATTATTTTAAACAATTATGACTTATAATATATTATTTCAGAAAATTCGTGATAAAGTTGTGTTTTTCAGTTCCATTCCAATAAACACAATGATGAATAAATATGTAAAATGAAAAACATATCGAAATTTAAAAAGAAGATTACTGGACCGACACTATATTATAAATATTGAATGGAGATAGGATGCATGATATGTAATGAAAGCATGATCACATATTTTTAGGATATTATCGTTGATATTCATTAATTGAAGGGGCAGTATGCGGATGAGAAAATGCGCACATGTGATGTGTGATGAAATGCAAACGCAATGCTTCTGCCATCTTCGATTTTTCTCTTCCGTATTGCTTTTTTTCAGCTTAAAAACTTAAAAATTTGGTCTCCCACGATTTATTTGGTTATGAAATATGATTTAATATATATATATATATATATAGTTCAAATTAAGTTTAAATATGAACATTTTATATGCAAAGAATTTTGTTAATTTAATTTATTATAAATAAAATTAAAATATATAATTAAAACCCATAATTAATCGATTATATATAGATCATAATATATAGTTTTTGTTCATAAATATCAAAATATATACTAATATCTACAAAGTTTATAGGTTGTAAATGCCTTATAGTTGATTTTTTAGTCATATTTTATATATATATATATATATGTGTGTGTGTTGCCATCAGTGATGAGGTTGAAAAGGCATTGAATGATTTGTTCAATAGATCTAACTTGATTATGGTGTGTCAAAGTGAAATGCAAATCATCGAATACAATATATGAGTATATATATATATATATTTAAAAAAATACCAGTTGATTTATTGTACATTCACAAACATAAATTATTACAACAAATCACTTTGTTGTATGGCTATAACACAAGGGTTCCATACAAAAAATACAAGAGAATAATTAAAATCATCTATAATGGTCAGGATTAAGCATCAATTCCATGAGTAAATCATTCCAATAATCAATAGGCCCTGGTAAGCACCAATGCAAGCAATCATTTTGAACATTCCTCTTGTCCTTCATATCTTCAAATGGATTCAAATGTCTGTACGGACCAGGATGACCATCCGGTCTATCCAATGACATGGTCGCCGTATCCAACAGTCTTATATTTGATCCACTTTTCTCCAACTCTTCTAACTCAATCCCTCGCATAACAGAATCCACATCCTTCATTACAGTTTCACCTTCCTTAAACGGCGTCGTTCTATTACACACTCCACCACTGTTCCATTCCCCATTCTCAAAATGATCTGGTGTCGTTGTACGTAATAGAACTAAGGGTTTATGGTTAGACTGTGTAATGAAGTTTATAACGAGCTTTAGGGCTTTACGGTATGCATATTCATAGCTAAGTTCAGTTAGATTGTTCTTTCTTTGACAATAATGGCAGCCCACAATTGTGTTATTCTCGTGGTATATCGCTGTTTTTAAGAACCATTTTCCACCGGAGATAATGATGTAATTGAAATTAAGGTATTGGTCAATCCATTTAGGGTCAATCTGGTCAAGGTAAAGTTGAATATCTGAGGAAGAAACACCATCGAGATTCTCAAAGGTCTTGGCTTTTAGAAGAAAAGGTGACCAAATGACTGAAAGAGTGAAGTTATAAGAAGGGAATCTCCATATCTTTGATCTATCTTCTTTGTCTTTGTATATTTCTTCTGCCTCTTCTACCTATAAGAAGGTTAAACTAATCCCAAAATTAGTTCAAGAGTTTAGTGTTGTCCAACACCATATATATAAGTTCCAAAGTTCATATCCTAATTGACGTGAGACAACTTATCACACCCAGATTCGATTCTAGAGCGTGGACATCGCAATCGGGGGCCCAACATCGGTATATTCAAATCGGGATCAATCGGCCTCTGATACCATGTCAAATATAGACTAGGCTTAACTAATACCAAAAGTTAGTTCAAAAGTTTAGATTGTCCAACACAGTATATGCAAGTACCAAATTTCATATGCTGGTCAATATGGGACAATTTATCATAACACTGAGTCTAATTGCATTAATTTAACAGATGAATAAAGATTTACCTGAGAGAGAATACAGAGGAGAGACTGGACGTGGTTACGTGAAATAGAATCGCCGATAAATGCCCACCATTTGTTCCGTACAGTTTCGAGAAATCGTTCAGGATTGAACCTGGGAAGGTCGCAGTCACGGGGTTGCCATTTCCAGTAAAGGTAATTCATATCTGGACGTCCGTTCCTTAAACAGTTTTGATGATCTTGGATATGACGGCACGTTATGTTAGTGTACTTAGGCCCTGATGCGTCCCGTACCCAGTCTCCTTTGAAGATATCACACTTGGCTGAACCTGCAATTTCTTACACATGGAAAAAGGTGAAACCTTTTTTTTTTCTATTGTCAATTTTAAGAATCCAGCAGATTAATCCCATCAACCCATTTCATATGTTTGCTTGGATCTGACTCAAAAAAAAGGGTTAGATTTCTTACCATTTTGTGAAGCAATGCTGACATTTTCGATCGAATCGATAGAGAGATCGGAAGGAGATAAAAGGGGAGATTCCGGTGAGATTTGAACATCGGAAACTGGAGAATTAATGAATGATTCGGAGATGAGAAGACGGAAACCGATGCCTATGAGAAGAAACGAAATGATTAATTTTACAAAAATTTGATTGCGTTGGTTAGATGAAACAAATGGCCTCATATCGATCTTCATGTTTTTAACATTTATTCACAAAAAAAAAAATAATCTAAGAGAGATTTAGAGAGAGAGAGAGAAGAAGAAGAACAGATGAGTGGTTTCTCTGTGTTTAATGGATGTTTGATTCGGCATCAAGAAAGGTAAAGGCTCTTCAAGTTAAAATAAATTAAATATATAAACAATAATTAATTTATGGTACCAAAAAAAATAAATTAGTAACTTTAAAATACAGAAAAAAACATTTTTTTTGTTATGATTTATTTGACCAAAAACTCTTAATTTTCAGTCCGGCAATAAGAGGGTAACACTAGGAACAAAGAAACATACCCCCGCCTCGAGAAGAATATCTGTTCTGTTCTGTCGTATTTATTACTCAATAACCATTTCACATAATAGTTTTAAAAATAATCGGTAAATATAGTATTTATTTATCGATTTAAATGTGATATAGACATTAGTTATAATTTTATATTATTGTAAGGCACATGGCCTGTTTTGGACCTCACACCTTAGATCTCATCTACATGATGACGTCGTCTCAATTTGTTAGTTTGCTCCAGGGACATCAAACGGGCTGGCCGACCTGACCAAAATATTATTGGATCTAAATTTCTTAAGACTCGCGGCCCGAGCCGCGGGGTTTTAGGTGAGTTCGGACCGGCCCACAATACATAAAAAAATGAATTTCCGAGTTTTTATTTTAAGAAATTCATAATTAATAAGGTTGATAAAATAAAAATAAGTGGCTATAAGATAGTCAACTTATTGGCGTGTGATCCAAAGACTTTAACGTAGAATAATAAAAACAAAGGCTTTGGTATGTGATTCTTCGTATCAATGGTGGTCCAATATCCACTCTTGTCATTACACCTATCTAAAAGGGACATCCTTCTTTTTAAAAACAATATGTACTGTTGGTATATACCTTGTATTGTATGTTAATTATACATGCTCTCATGACTATCGAATCACCCATTAAATGTTATTTGAAAAATAATTTTATCATAAATTTTCACTAACACCCATATAATTGAAAACAAAATTGTTTGCATATTTGTATATCTTAGATCCACATTAATAGGAAATATCAAAATAATAAAATAAATGCCTTTTTCTTACAGAAAAGAAAAAAGTTCGTTATGTTATTTCAAAAGACGATAGGGGCCAAACGAACAAGTCAGTGCGGGTGACAAGGCCCAAACGCTCAACTGACTCGCGATGGCTATACCATCATTTAAACCATTGAGATGATTCCACGTGGCACACAAACTCCTAGGAGAGTACACACTACGCGCTCGTCTGCACGCGTTGGATTGTTACCTGGAGCCTTAACAAAACCCTCGATCCATTTTTCAGTACAAAAGGAGAGCTCCAGTGATCGGACGCCGCCACTGATCTCAAGCGTGATTAGTCGGCGAGACTTTATAACTGCTACCGCGACGGGAGATTGCGTTCGAGTAATGCGCTGATCTCTTCTTGAGATAATTTGACCGGAGATTCCAAACCTCCGACGAATTCTTAGGGCTCGTACGGTGTTACTGCATCCTCGGTGATTGTTTTTTTCTCTCTTTTGTTGAAGTAATTTATTGCGTTCGTGGTGGTTCATTGATGGCGTCAGAGGATGTGAAGACGAGCGAATCGGCAGCGGTTTCTACGATCGTCAATCTGGCGGAAGAGGCAAAGTTGGCGAGGGAGGGAGTCAAGGCTCCGGGCTACGCATTTCTCAGTGTCTGCAAGTCTCTCGTCGCCGGTGGCGTCGCTGGTGGAGTGTGAGTTGCTATTTTCTTTTCTTTTCCGTTTCAATTCAGAAAAAAAAGCGTAGGTGAGCAACTTTCGTTTACCAATTCGCTATCGATGAATGGTTTGTAGAAAATTCAGAAACTCTATTGCTCATGTTTTTGTTGTTGAAAGCAATTTAGGCATAGTGGCCGGTGTTTCCCCTCTTTATCTATGTTCCAGGGTCCCTAAATCCGTGTTCGTTCAATCAATATAGATATGCAAAGTTATTCTGGTTGCTGCAGAGCATTGTGAGGTTGCCGAACATTCTTTTAGGGCTACAGTTTCACATCCTTGTTTGCATGACCAATATCAATTTTGCGGCCGAATAATAGATCCATGTCCTCTGGTTTCCTCGTAGTATCGGATGTTGATATAGATATACATCAAGAGTAGCTAGTCTGCATAGCTTCACTTCAAGTTTCTGTGATTATATTGAACACTACATTTGCACTTATTGTTCTTATGATAATTTTTCTCTGGATGTGTGCATTTGATCAGGTCGCGCACTGCAGTTGCACCCCTGGAGAGGTTAAAGATTCTCTTACAGGTGTTGTCCAGTCACCTGGTTGCTTCTATGGAATTTCAATGAAATGTTTGTCAATATATTGATTGTTGATATGTAGGTCCAAAATCCCCATAGCATTAAATATAATGGAACAATTCAAGGATTGAAGTATATTTGGAGAACTGAGGGCTTTCGTGGACTGTTCAAAGGAAATGGTACTAACTGTGCTCGTATAGTTCCAAACTCAGCCGTCAAGTTCTTCAGCTATGAACAAGCTTCTAAGTACAATTTCTGAACTACTCTGATATCTTCTACTTTTTCTGTGGAAAGCGCTTTATTCCTCCTTTCTTATTTTGGTTAAACTTTTTAATTCTTCTCAAAGTTTTCAAGTATTCAATTTTGTTTAGTTAGCTCTAGTTTGTCATTTAAGATTTTATCTTTGTTCTAATTTCTGTTTCTTGTCTTCTCCAGGGGAATCCTGTACATGTACCGGAAGCAGACCGGAGATGGTAACTTTTTATTCTCATGTGATTTCATATTATTTTGCCTGAAATAATCTACACATTTCAACTTTCCCTATTACTTTGTTGTTCGCTTCTGAGTTTTGTTTTCGGGACCATGGCTTTATGCCTCTTCTGCAGAGAACGCACAACTCACTCCAGTTTTACGCCTTGGAGCTGGTGCAACTGCTGGAATAATAGCTATGTCTTCAGTATATCCAATGGATATGGTACGGGGAAGGCTAACTGTCCAGGTAATATCTGTATCCCAACTAGTAAGTGATATGGCTCCTTTTCTTGTGTTACTTCCGCAAAATGAATATTTATTCTTTTTACGCAGACTGCGAACTCGCCTTACCAATATAGAGGAATGTTCCATGCTTTGTCAACTGTTCTGCGAGAGGAAGGTCCTCGTGCATTGTATCGTGGTTGGCTTCCATCAGTGATCGGAGTGGTAAATCTCATTCTTAGTTTTTGAACTTAGAACTTATCATTCCATGGAACCATTAATATTCTGGTGGTTTGCAGGTTCCATATGTGGGCTTGAACTTTGCAGTGTATGAATCTCTAAAGGACTGGCTAGTAAAAGCTAATCCATATGGACTGGTACAAGATTCTGAATTGAGCGTGACAACAAGGCTTGCATGTGGTGCTGTTGCTGGAACAGTTGGCCAAACAATTGCTTATCCTCTTGATGTTATTCGTAGAAGAATGCAGATGGTTGGGTGGAAGGATGCTTCCTCGATTGTTACTGGTGATGGAAGAAGCAAGGCTTCTCTTGAATACAATGGCATGATTGATGCATTCAGAAAAACCGTTCGTCATGAGGGCTTTGGAGCATTGTACAAGGGATTGGTTCCCAATTCAGTCAAGGTTCGTCTCATCGTCCAATTCCAAATTTATGAAATAGTTCAGATGTTTGATATTGCCTAAACTATGAGGTCTCAATATCACATTCTGTTCTCCGTACTTAAATTGATCACATTGAGTGATATGCAAGTTCTTTAGCTTGATGGGCTTCTACTTTATTTCGTGCGTTCTCCAGGTTGTACCATCGATTGCACTTGCATTTGTGACATATGAGGTGGTGAAGGACCTGTTGGGAGTTGAGTTTAGGATATCAGACTGAAGTTTGGTTTTTCACCCGTATTTCTTCAACATGAGTTCTATTTTGGTAGCCCTCTGGGGAAGAAGAGAAGATAAAAATTAGGCAAATTCATCCCCCTCTGCGCCGTTCAAGGACAAGCTAGGCCAAATTATTAAATCTTGTTGTTTATGTATTGGGTTTATTTTGCCAGTTCTCGGTTCTGTTTTCCCTTGTTATCATATTGTAGCTTCTAGCTGCTGAATTAATAAGTATTGGCTTGCACTATATGAACCTATTTGTTAGGATTTTAGGGAAAAAAAAGCTTCTTGTTTGAAGGATTAATATTTGTCAGATCTTGTGTTACACCTGGTGCTAATATTTGTCTGACAACTGTAGCAGAATAATTATCCGTGTGTATGCTATTCTCTTTAGGGAAAATTTATTTTCTTGCAGTCTAAGCAAGCTCGGAATCAGATACATGGCCGGAGCGTGATCGCTGTATCTTCGGGCTTGCCATCATCAGGTTACTCTCCGAGTTCACTCTTATGCTTCGCCCGCCAGGGCTCAGCGGGGGAGGCCTCAATCGTCCTCTAGGACTTCCTGCCAGAAAGGTAAATTGAGCAGAACTCTGAGACAAGGGAAGGCTACGTTTTGGTTTGGATTCTCTTTTGACATTACCTAGTTCTTGAATTGGTTTCAGGCCAGCTCTCTTCATTAGGGTTGAAGGACGCTTCTTGCTCATACCTGCTTCGTTTGAGCTCGATAGCCGCCGCTCGCTCACGATTGATACCTGATCATCCGATACAGCCCCATTTTCATCTCCGCTAAGCGAAGCCCTATCGCTACCTGATTCAGAAGTGTCCCTGGGGTCAGTTGAGTTGGAAGTCTTTTCCCGCTCCACAACCCTATAGGCAAACATCTGGAAAGGAATATGCGACACGGGAGGTAAGTCTGTGGATTCCCAAGAAAGTTTCTGCGATAGTTTTGTTTCAATCTCATAGTAATCCACAAGAGGAGCAAAGGGTGGGTCTTGTAGGCTGCTGTGACCTTCTGGGTTTAACGCCAGAAACCTTTTGATGTAGCGGAGAATTCTGCAGATTGATGAGAAGCTCGGACGCTGGTTTGGGTCAGTATGCCAGCATCTTTTTGTAAGGTTTGTAACGTATTTGGGTGAATGGAAAGGAAAGAGAGGCCTTTCCCCGGCTCTAATGTTTCTGCTCATCTTGTCTCCTTGCAGATGGCTGTCCTCAAATGGTACTTTCCCCGTAAGAAGCTCAAAACAAATCATCCCAAAGCTGTAAACATCAGATTTATCGGTATACTTAAGCGTTCCTGCAGTTCCACTCTGTTCTTGCTCTTCTAACACCTCCGGGGCATACCATATGAATGGAAAGCTCTCATTCTGACCCGATGCAGCTTTCTGTGAGAAGCCTTTGACAGAGTTGAGACCAAACCCAGAAATCCTGGCATGCAAATGCCCATCTCCCGAATTGCTATTCCCTCTCGGTTTGACAAGAATGTTTGAGGGATTCAACTCCCCGTGGTATAATCTATTCGAGTGAAGATATTCCATGCCCCGTGCTATCTGAAGCATCAGGGAAGGTCCTCGTGCATTGTATCGTGGTTGGCTTCCATCAGTGATCGGAGTGGTAAATCTCATTCTTAGTTTTTGAACTTAGAACTTATCATTCAATGTTGGGGGAAAGAGACAGCACTTGAGAAACTTCTGGTAGCAAAGATTCAATGTCTCCATAGAAATGCCTGAGAGCGAAATTCTCCCCTAACCAGGTGATCTCCTTGTACTGACTCCCATTCCCTAATCTCCGTTTGACTTGGTAATCCTTGGTTTTAATCAAAAGAGAGCATGGTAAGAGTTTACTGTTGGGATTTTCATACCCATTCTCAAGATTCTTGAGAAGAAAATCCGCGAGTCTTCGGTCATGTTTTCTAGAACCCGAGTTCTTCTTGGTCTCATGAAGCTTGTTGATGAGAATCCAGCGATCCTCATTCCAAGCACTGTCGAATCTGGCACAGAAATCAGAGGTCACCAGGTACTGTTTACCAAACTTCCACTTAAACATCTGAGGGTCTTTCCATTGCATCATATACTTATTCGAGTGAACCAATCTCTTCTTGTTCATCTCTTCTTCATTCCACCCGGACACCTCACCAGCCATCTCAATGGCTTCGATGACACTGGGGAGACACGAGAGCAGGTTGTGGATGTGAAGCTCTACACAGTCCTTGTTCTGGTAGAGGGAAATGGCCTTGGCCCACCAGTCCGTGGGGGGTTCAAGACATGTCCTGATGTACATCTCGGCTTCGCGTACGACCAAGAGCAGCTCCTTGAGGGGTTGTTCTAGAACCTTCCATTTCGTTTGCTTCTCCTCGAACCTTAGATTATCTCGCATTTCTTCGGATACGGAAAGGTAGGCAGCCGTGAAGATGTCGAGTAAAAGGCAACACTGCCTCTGATTGACACGGATGTTGTCTTTGAACACCATCACCGATCTCATGCTTCCTATCACCTCCCCAATCTGCCTAAACTGCTCCATCCCCCCTTCTATACGGGGCTGCTTCTCTTTTTTTTATTTAAAAAAAAAAATCTTCAGAAGCCTAGGTTCCCCTGAGCTTAATTATACCTAATCCAAAATAAGAAAAATAAAAAAAATCCGTCTCTTGATTATCATGTTAAATGAAAATTATAGGTTGCCCTCTGTTGCCCTCCTAAAAATGAAAAAAGAAAACCTCAGTTGTGCTGTACAAACCTTGAGAGTTACGGAGGTCAAAGCCTGTCCCATACTTAACCAAATAATGATTCTGTTAACCTTAAGAAAGCCTCGGAGATTAGTTGGTATATGCTGTAATTACGGGGTTTTGTTTGCATTTCTCTCTCTAATTTATTTTGCTTCTTATTTTGTTTTCGAATTTAGATATTTAACTCGCCGGTATCCAACTGAAGCGCACCGCGTCCCTTCTCCTACAATTGTGTGGAAGGTTACGGCATACCTTCTATTCTATGTTTAGGTTTGATGCTAACTGTCGTATTGTCTATGAATGACCAACGACCTCAGGCATTTTAGATTTGACGAATATTTTTACTCCTATTTTCAACTCCTTAGTATCTACAGATTTGCTGTTCGTACTTTGTTTGGATTCTTAAAACCATTTGCATATTTTATAACTGCATAGATATAGTAATATTTATCTTACTTTCTATTCAAAAGCCATGGGTTGGGTCGGACTGTAAAAAATCATTTTCAAATGAATTATTTTTATTTAGCCGTCGATGGAATATAAAAGAGATTTGGTTCTAAAACTTTAAGGTACAGCAAGGATAAAATATCACACAACTGAAATGAAAACAGCTTGTTCTTTTTTTCAAACTAAGAACATATTTTAAGACTGAAAATGATGGAAGGTGAGAAAAATATAATAAAGTTAGGATTTTGGCTTTGGATATGAAAAGAAGGATTTTCATCAAGTAAAAACAAAATAAAGTGATAACAAAAGACATCACGGAACAATATTCTGACATGTTACCACGCGATTCACTCGGTGAGGATATTGGAGGGAAATGAATCCGGGAGTCTTTATGGTACAAACAAATTACAACATCACCGGCTCTCAAAAGAGACTTACATTTTATACATTAAGAGAGGCGAGGCGGT
>CM071863.1:220012-276758 GCA_036759665.1 Gynandropsis gynandra | reverse complement strand
ATTAAGAGAGGCGAGGCGGATCAGCCCATTGCGTATTTCTGAGTCCAACTTCGGGCCGTGGACTCGTACTTGGCCCTGTCCGTCTTGTACATGTGCGCTATCTCAGGCACAAGCGGGTCGTCTGGGTTTGGGTCTGTCAACAGTGAGCAGATTGATAGCAGTACCTGAAACAAAACATCACATTAACCATAGCTCCAACCAATCTAACGAGCCAAATAACACAACCAATTTCGATTCGATTATCACCTTTGATATTGTCAAAGCTGGGCTCCACTGCTCTTTCAATATGTCAAGGCAAATACTGCCATTGCTGTTGATATTCGGGTGGAAAACTTTGGTCCTAAAGGCAACCTGCAGCATATACCAACGGCTCAAGAAGACGAATTTGTGTTTTGGCCAGGTTAAATGGCAATTTACAGACCTTGGGAGGCTTGAATGGATAATCAGGAGGAAAATGTATGGTAACTAGAAAGACCCCTCCTGCATAAGGGCTATCGGTGGGACCCATAATTGTTGCTTGCCAGTGGAACATGTCCTCCGCAACAGGCCCTACAATTGCACAAAGAAGAACTATGTTAGGACAACACTTGTTGATACATAATCCCATGACTGACAAAAGAACTAGAATAACATCTGGACTTGTCCTACTATTACCACCAAGAGGAATTCCGTTCACACCAGCTACAAGCCTTTCGAATAATACATGAAATACAATCAATTTTACTCAAGGCATATATTAACACAAAACCATGAATACTATATACGCCCCAAAAAGATATGTAAGAACAGATAACCGCTTCATGCCATGACATGCCGGGATAAGTGCTCTATTTTGTCAGCATGTTGGTAGCAGATTAAGAAGAAGTAAAACATGAATCAAGACAGTCGTCTGGTTAAAAACAATGTCAGCTGACTTCTTAAGGACTAAACCTAGACACTTCAAAAGTCTGCAACCATACAATTCTAGGAGGCCTCGCTGATATGACATAATAACGATTTTTCCCGAAAAAACATAAGATCGAGTTCAAAGGAATTAAGCAAGACACTTAAATTGCTGAGATAAAACATAATTCTGATAAGTCTAAAGCCCAGAGGCATCACAATTATCGATTCCCATCACAAATGGCGGAGAATGGACATAAGAAGAAATAATGAGTGAATATCACAACCCCATCGGTCCCCCTCTCAAATATATACTTAAACAACCCGTTCCAAAGGGCAGAACGACTTGCCTATACCCTAATGCCTGAATGAAGAAATGTTCTCTTTTGTGTACTAATTTTGTCAGAACAAACCTACATTACTTTATAAAAAAACTTCCACATATAGCAATTACTATGCAAAACTACGCTGTACATAGCTTGATCAAAAGCTTGATTGAAGTATCAAGGCTCATCTCTGTCAGTACATCTTCTAGACAAATCGAAAGTCCAAGCTTCTGATTCCACACTAAAGACCCAAGGTAATAACCATAAAAGAACATCCATGAACGATTACCTCTCTTTATTTTTAACTCATTTTCAAACGGGAAAAAGAACCACGCTCGAACGAACAAACACCTCCGACAAACAAGTTAACTTAACAATCAAACACGGCCTACGATAATCAAAATAAATCGATCAGAGCATAACGGCACCACAGAAAACGCATTGTCGAATCATTTGCCAACGCAACACAAACAGAAGCCTGAGCATGACCTATATATCGAAGATTTCACGAGATATGACATTAAAATATTCAGATCTCGCACGCAAATCACGACTGGAAACTCAATAAAAGATCCAACATGCAACCAGGGGAAAAAAGACATGAAGCCGAAAGGGAAGAGAAAGACATCGGGAGATCTAACCGGCGCTGCAAGACGTAGGAGGATCTTTCTGGAGATCCTTGAGTTCCTTGAGGATCCGCTTCGACGCCATGGAGAGAGCTCGTCGGTAACCGCCTCCGATCTGAACAATGGAGAGAGGAAACGTACAATGAGAATGAAGAGAGAAGTGGGTACGAAAATAAGGTATGGAGTTGTTTCCAATGCGTGGACGCGACGCAGTGGGGGAATATCTGAGTGCAGTTTGGTAATTTCATCAAAATAGAGGGGCCTTTGTTGAACGGAGAGAGAGAAATACTGTGTTCTCCCATTGGTCAAATTCCATGTGGGCTCCACCCAATCCGTAATTAGTTTTAAAATGAGGACTAACCAGTCCACGTATCAATCATTGAGCATATGTATATATCCCTTTCTATTTTAATTATCCAATATTATTATGTTAAATTTCGCCTGTTTATGTTGCCGTCACTTCATAGAGATATTGGAATATATATATATATATATATAAAACGCGCACACACATACAAATAACGTATTAGTATCATATTCCTCAGAGTTCATAGATAATAAAATTATTTACCATTATACACACATACTGTGTTACATATTCTGATACATAATGTGTTTATCTATCGAAATCGTTTCTACTTTACGAAATCCGCCTAAACAATAAACCGCTGAAACAAGAGGACGTAAAATAATACTGCTGGTTTCACCGTATTTTCTCAGTCCAACGACTACAATTTTATGTTCGAATAATACATTTGCTATTTCCCTCTTAAATTCAATGTTTCTCAATATTTATCGGAAAAAATTTAACAAAAAACAATTCACCTGATCTAGAGAAACGAAATTCCATAATTAAATACCAGAACGAACCCAAACCTGTTCGATAGACTTCAATCGTCCGTACCTTCGATTCCAATAATCGAAGCCAAACCTGTTCGATAGAGTCCAATCATACGTACCTCAAATTCCAATATCCGAAGCTCAAGATTTTCCAAAGTCAAACTGCCAATTCGCGAAGAAATGTGCAGACAAAATTCAAAAAATGAGAGAAAAGAAACTCGATTTCTCTCGATGTTCGCTACTATTCTCTCTCTAGAACGGTTTGTTAGAGGAAGAGAATAAGAGAGGAATTACCAAAGGCTATGTACACGTGTCAGAATATGAGTGGCTTACAAGAGCGACGCATATGCTCTAGCCCGCCCATTTGTGAGCCCATCATCTTAAGAGGTCTTTATTATGCATTTTTCCAAGTCATCTCATAAACGGCCCACGGCCCAGATTATCTTGAACAGATACGATCACAAATCGACGGCTAATGTCGATTCAATCTGACGGTTAATAATTAGCCACGACATAGTGGATCACCAACAATCTAATGCCATTGAAACCCAAAGCCATCTATATAATATAATTTCCGATATTTGCTTAAAAGATAACAAATGATAGTTGCTTAGTTAACAATATAACATCTCGTTTGTCATTTGATTCTAAATATCATCAATTAACAACTTGTTTTTTATAGATCTTTGATAAAATCAAGTGATATAAAATTGAAAATCATATTTTAAAGAAATTATGATAAACTTAGTATTGTGAAAATCATTCCATTAAAAAAAATCTCAATCATTTATCTTCAATCATAAACAAAGTGAAAATAAAAAATGAAGAAGAGATGGGCCGCGCCCGCGAGTGGTCACCACCGTCACAGTCCTTGTCAAGTGTCGGCCTTTATGAGTGGTACTGAGGCTGACGTGTCCCAATCGAGGTGATGACACCATCGTGGGCCCCACTGACAACGTAGCATCGGTAGCCAGCTCATATAGGACTTTTGGTAATATATATTATGCTGAGTAATTAAGACTTTAATTCTAATACATAGTACGATTGTATCGTAATAAAATGTCCCAGTAAGATTAATTAAATATAAAATGGGTTGTAAAAGAAAATTCACAGGAGTGAATGATTTGGGAGTGGGGTCCATCAAACTGAGAAAAAGAGTCACGGCGGCTTAAAACGAAATATCGAAAATACCCTAGGGATTATTGCGTAATAACAGATGATGCCACTACCAATCAAAGCCCACGGAAATGGTAAAGGATGGACTAATATGGCAAACAAGAGAGGCTTTATTTTGTCCTCTTTTGGGCCAACGCATGCCCTTCGGCCCCACAAGGTCTAAAACTCATTACATTTTTAGTAACTCTAATTTTCCGACAATTTATTAATTACCAAACTCGATTATTATTATTATTATTCTAATATTATAATACTCTCTTTCTATCTCACTCTCTCAAATCTATATTCTTTCGTGGAAAATGGGTAGAGGAAAATACGGATTAATGAAAATATCATGCATTATCGTAATGCTTTATCCGAAATTGGGGAATTCGAAATGCGAATACGAAGCAATATTCAACTTCGGGGACTCCAATTCCGATACAGGAGGGTTCTGGGCAGCTTTTCCAGCTCAGTCGGGTCCATGGGGAATGACCTTTTTCAATAAACCCACCGGTCGCGCCTCCGACGGCCGCCTTGTCATCGATTTCTTCGGTAAATCTCTCACACTCATTTATATTACCATTAGGCTCTTTATTCTACGAAAATGGAGAAATTGAAATTCATCTTCTCGTTAGCACAAGCCATGGGAATGCCATTTCTAAGCCCATATCTTCAGTCCATCGGATCTGATTACCGGCACGGTGCTAACTTCGCCACGTTAGCGTCGACGGTGATTTTGCCTAACACTTCATTGTTTGTCTCCGGCATCAGTCCCTTTTCACTTGCCATTCAACTCAATCAATTTAGAGAGTTTAAGGTTAAAGTCGACGAGTTCCATTCATCATATTCATACCCACAAGGTAAATTTCCGATTTTTCTTATCCAGATAAACGGAAAAAAGTAAATGACGAAAATACCCTTCGTAATCAGGGTCGAGAATCCTACCGAGGCCGGGCATTTTCGGAAAATCGATTTACACGATTTATATCGGTCAGAACGATTTCACGTCTAATTTAGGGAGCATTGGTGTCGAGGGTGCGAAACGGTACCTCCCCCAAGTTATAAACCAAATTATAGGAGCGGTTAAGGTAATAGGATCACACACCATGATGTTTTTCATTTAACGTACCACACTCCACGATGTTTTTCCACATTCCTGAAATGTCACTATATATATAGGATATATATGGGATGGGCGGTCGGACATTTATGGTGCTTAACCTAGCACCGGTGGGATGTTATCCGGCAATATTGGCCAACATGGGTCGTAACCAATCCGATATTGATAAATATGGATGTTTAATATCGGTGAATAATGCTGTTGCTTTCTATAATAAGCTACTTGAGGAAGCATTAACAAAATCTAGAGCTCAATTCAATAATGCTACAATTGTTTATTTGGATACTAACAAGCTTCTCCTCCGCCTCTTTAGACATCCTAAATCCTACGGTACGTATTTTCTTTTCAAATTATTAATTTTGTTTCGGATACCCTTTTGGTCATACTTATATAAAATTCAATTAATTTGTATAATTGTTATTGGTTTTGTGTGATTCCTAAAAAAATTGAGATAACCGGTTGGTTAAGTTCAACCAATAACCGATTGTGTATTTTACGGTATCCCTAACCGGTTTTCTTTTTTCATTCACGCAAAAGGCATGCGGTACGGCACAAAAGCTTGCTGCGGTTACGGCGGAGGTCCGTATAACTACGACCAGAGGCTCTTCTGTGGTACTACAAAAGTGATTGATGGTCGTACGGAGACAGCCATGGCCTGTACAGATCCCCAAAACTACGTTAGTTTCGACGGCATTCACACCACCGAGGCCGCCAATCGCCACATTTCAGCCGCCATTATCGACGGTTCGATCGCACATCCTCCGTTTGCTCTTACTCAGTTATGTCGTCTTCATACCATTCCGTGACCAACATGATATCTATCGACGGTCTAAGTATTTCAATCTGATTTGGTTACATATCCGTTATTTACGTGCATTAACATATGTAACGTAATAATATATATATATATATATATGCATGACAAAAGTAATGTGATTATTATACACTTAATTATATATCATATACGTACGTACATGAATATTTAATTTGCTCACTAACTTGGCGTTAAGACACAACTGAAGTTTATTTATATCTATCTGTCGGACATCAAAACCATACTTTACAGATGGATTATTCTCGTAACCATCTGTTTTCTTTTCTTTTATATTATTTTTCTAATAAATAAAATAGTCAGCTTAGACTTAGTGGTATTTTCAACGTCATTTTATTCGTGCACGCCAAATTATATAATATGAAGTTTAGTATAAAGTCAAGAGACAATTGCTCATTTTCTTTATCGTCTTATGGAATAAATTTATGTCTTATGGATATATTGTAAATTGAACATTCATCATTCGCCGAAGCAATGAATCGATAATATTATTAATTTTTTAATAAAAAATAATAATTACATACACACACTCCATTTTTGTTTGACTAATTCATTATTATTTTAAAACAACATTTTATCCATTTCAATCATGGATTAAAAGAAGTTTTATAAAATGCTCAGTTGCATATATATATATATATTTCTCAAAACATGAGTTTATAATTTGATCATAATATATGATTTTAGGGCAACAATAAACAAAGGGTTGAAATGTTTAACTGTACACAAAATTTACAACAGAAGAAAAGAAAACTACAAACGAAACGATGAATTAGAAGAATCAAAATCTTCGTGGTGTTCGATAGACGGCTGAGTTCGCAGCATTGCCGCCGTCGGCATTCTGCTTCCACCGATCCAAATGTATCCGGTGGCTTCGCTCTTCTCCGACTCTCTCTCCATCTCTCTCATCCTCTTCTTCCTCATTAACTTCGCCGCCGCCACCACCGCCGCCATCACGATCACTATTCCGGTCACCGCCAACACCAACCACTTCCACTCCAGTTTCACCTTCGACTCTGGTTTCTGATTATTCGGGACGACGAGAGCGAAATGGCCATAAGAACTATTTGTCGTACATTCATAGTTCCGAGTCATGTTGCTGAACTCGACCGAGCCGTCGTTGTTATTTCCGTCGAGAAAGGCGACACATTTGATTGAATTTTTCATCTTTTTTACGTGGGTAACGTACGAATCGAAACGAATGATGATTATATCTTCTCCCATTATCGATAAATTCAATTTATCGACTCCTAAATCATTAGGGTTCGTCGCGTCATAAGCACTGAACCCAACAACTGGAGAAACAAAGGAATAACCTGCGACTCGAAAATATCTGGACGAGGAGTCGCCGAGAGTATCAAACAAGAGAGCAATTCTCTTTGAGTACGGCGTCGTTTTAACCAAAGGAGGAATGTAAAAACCGCTAAAGTTGGCTCCTTTTCGCCAGAAGATACTGTTTCGGACAGTGACAACAGATGCTTCGACGCCGGAGAGATTCGTCGGAAGTGTGATCTTATACAAGGAGCCTGTGCGGCGTCTGGAATTCGAACGACCGGCGAACGTACGGATGAGATCGTCCAAATGATGAACGTCGACGCAGTGAATAACCATGGATGATAAAGAGACAACGTAGAGGACGATGATGAGACTGAGATTTGAATTGTAAGATGCCATTGCAGGAATTGAAGAACAACCCAGAAGACTTTTCTTCTCCATCTAAACATCAATCATGAAGAAAAATTAAAGAGAAAATCGCAATCGAATCAGACAACAGAGAGAGAATGAGTTTGAGCTGTGTGAGACAGTGGAGAAGATACATATATATGTATAAAATACAATGGAACAGCTGCATGAATGTGGATTTGATGAATGAATGTTCTTTTTGGTTAACTAAATTAAAAAAAAAAAGTTAAAATAAAGTATTATATTCAAAGAAAGGTGGCCTTGAGCTGTACTAATCTTCTTATTAAGATTTTTTTTTGGTAAATTAGTAATCCTTTTATTGAGTAAATGAATTACGCAGAAGACGGGAAACTGAGAAGATGAGGCAATGTTTAACAAGTCCAAGTTTATTTATTAATTTTAATTTAAAATATTGAGTATCTTCCTCTATATGTAGTTGCGTGGAATTTAAATAAATTTTACAAGGCTAATCTTTTTTCTACGATAATGATTTTAAAGATAGTTTGTTAGTTTACTTAATTTCACAAATCGAGATTTATTGAATAATTTAAAATTTTGTTATTATTGGGCTTAATGGGTCATAATTGCTAATTTAAAATGGGCCTAAAGCCCTCATAGAGTTGGATTTGTAAGATAAGAGCGACGACCAATCAAAACGCAAGGACTTTCCACGTGTCAGAATCAGGATATCTTTAGTAGACGGGGAAAATCCCGGGAACTTCAGAGAGGAAGGCGAAGAAGGCACCACTTCAATGGCCGTTACAGCAACAGCAGCATCGTCTTCCATGGCCGTGATGGTTCCATGTGTCTCCTCTGTCTCTCCTCGCTGCTCCGCCCTGCCTTCGCTGCCTCCTCTCGCCTTCGGCAGATCATTTATCGCTGCTCCGGCGAAACTTGTATCAGGTGAGCGATTACTACCGGGATCTCTATTTTGGCTTTGGAAGAATGAAAAATGTAGAGAAATCAGAATTTCCAGATGAGAAAAACAGGATCTCGGTGGATTTGTATGGAATTTCAGTTTAGCGTCTGTAGAATCGATTTCGTTGAGGACTTTGGGCTAACCATAGATGTTCTTTGGTTCTGAAATCCGAATCCGATTTCAAGTATGAACTGAGCCTGAAAATGGATCCGAGCCTGTGCATTTATCCAAAGTCATGAAGGATCATCATGTTTATGGTAATTAAAGCATCTCCGATGGTTGTTGGTCAGGAAATGGGTTCCAGAAGCTTCGATTGATGCATATTAGAGCATCTTCTTCAGAAGAGACTTCAACATCGATTGACACCAACGAGATCTTCACAGACTTAAAGGAAAAGGTAACTCGGCCTGCTCCAATCTTCGCATTGAATGATGGATTGCGTTTTGTTTGATCTTTGGTCGGTATTCCACAGTGGGATGCTCTTGAGAACAAATCGACAGTCCTTCTTTATGGAGGAGGAGCCATTGTTGCCATCTGGGTTTCTTCAATCCTTGTGGGTGCCATCAACTCCGTTCCTTTGGTATGGTTTTCTCTCTTTCGAACTCCACAATAGATACCTTCTATTTAAGGTAACCAGCTGAATCTCTTCCTGTTTCAAAATATTAGCTTCCCAAGGTTATGGAACTGGTCGGGCTCGGCTACACCGGGTGGTTCGTTTACAGATACCTTCTATTTAAGGTAACCAGCTGGGAAAAAGTAGTTTTTAAAGCGATATTTGAATTACCAATAACCATTTTGTTCAAATTTCAGTCAAGCAGAAAGGAACTGGCGGAGGACATCGATTCCCTGAAGAAAAAGATTGCAGGGACTGAATAGATTTACAGTCGTTAGAGACTTATGTGTCCTGTAATGTTTTATGTATATGGTTTCTATTTTTTTCATAGTTCGACATTTGTGGATAAAAAGAAACCCCAATCTTAATTTCTTCTGATGCAAGTAACCTAATAATGACATTACAATAATAATAATCAACTTAAAATATTACCGAAATAGTTTATAAAAGCAAAAATCGTTGATCCTTAGTCCATAAGCTGAATAATAAATAAACGAAAATTTAGATTCCCCGAGGAGATGAGGTTGCTAATAAAGCAATAAACAGGGGAAAACACGTTGATGACCTTTAGGATGGATGAGAAGGTGTGGGTGTGTGTGTCCTCTCCTGTATATGAAAATAACCCAAAAGAACAACTTTTATGGACAAAGATGGCCATGACTAACAAAAATGTCAATATTTTAGGGCTACTGACGAATGGTGAGCTCAGCCCGGAGATGAAGAACGCCATTGATGAAGTAGAGACATTCATCGGACGTGAAAGCCGTCCATGGTATTGCAAATAAGTTCCTGTATCCAACCGCTTTCCCTCCGGTGAACTTGTAGTTCCCTTTGTATTTGCTTACAAACTCCTCTGTCGGTTTCGATCTTGCTGCAAACTCGTAGTCAATTGTGAACCCCACCGACCCTTTTTCTTGCATCCCAAGAAACAACCCAAAGCAATGGAACGAATTTTGTTGGTCCATGTTACAGTGAGCCGACAGGAAGAACCCTTGTCCCCCTACATGGAATGCCTGCGAATAGATCCTACCCATTGGGAAAAGGTTCGAGCATTCTTCCCGTTTTAAGTCTAAATACACAACGCACTGTGGCCGCGGCACTTCAAATTCTACAACTTTCACGGGTCGGTATTTATACGCTCGTTCCATGAACCGGCGGTTCAGTGAATTTGATTCATCGGCGGCTAGAATCCGCTGGCGGTGGGACGCCTCTGCTTTGAAGAAGAGTGCTTCTAGGACAAGCTTAGAAACAACCTCGGAATCAAAGTCATTTGAAGTCAAGACTTTCTTGAGTTTACGACATGTCATATGAGGGAAACGAATGAAACGACCAAGACGGGAGCCCATAATTTCTTGGCGTTCTTCAAGATCAGGGTAATGTGACTTAGCCCATTTCAAGATGAAATCATATATAAGATCTTCTGATCCTATTTGCAGATTATCACTAGCTAATATTGCCTCAATACCAGCTAAAGGCAAGGCCATCACTTCCTCTGGAAACCTATCAAAAAATCTGAAATCATCAAATAAGTTTACCTGAAATCATGAGATAAGCAAGAGTGTACCTGGTTATGTCCCTATAGCGATTCGCAAGAAATTGCTTTGCAGCATCTGTCAATGGCCGAACTGCTTCTGCCATTAACACGCTTGAAGGAAGATCGAGATAAACCAATGCAGACTCAGGTGTCATGGGTATATTTCGTAACAGACGACTACAATATCTCATACATGAAGCAACCTCAAACTTGTCGGCAGCCGTTAGTACATCGAGCAAAGCAGGGGCTTTGGTTATAGACAGTGAATTGCTATACATGAAATTCAAGAGCTCCATTAAAGCAGCTTCCTCTGCCAAAGAACAAAAAATGTAATTATAGAAACTAATTACTCCTATGATATCACCAGAAAATTTGATCTAAAGGAGAAAACACCAATATACAATGAAAAGAATTCCAGCAAAATTACGAAAATGTGAGATTTACAGTACCTGAAGCATCGATTTTCAAGGTTACATGTCTTTGCTCCGACTCTCGCATCCCATTGGAAAATAGCTGAAGAAAAAGCATAGGGGATTGAGGCCAATTCAACATATTTGTAGAATCAAAGCAGTATAAGCTCATACCTTGTAGAAAAATCGGCTTTTGGCTGCCAAAATCGGAGAGCTGATATGTAATTCTTTAACCTTCACTGCTGTTGAACTATTCATCCCCCAGTTTAACTCATTATCATCTTCATTAGCTGTTCATACAAAAGATCAAAATATCTTATGCAAGCTCATCAGAATGAGAATTACAGAATCCAATAGAAGACTGCACCTGATTGTGATTCTTCAACCATCACCATTGTTTCTTCATTGTGATTATCTTCACTTGCATAATCATCCGTTTCACACCGATCGCCCTTCATATCTGGCTCCTTAGGGCACGCAACAAGCTCGAATGCTGAAAATTGTATCCCAAGTATCACAAAGATGACATTATAAATCAAGCTTCTGAGAACACTTTGCAGAAAAAGTTGTGATCAACCATAAGTCTAAATCAACCAATTGTACCAATTTTAGGAACAAACATGGCATTAAACCAAAAAAAAACCTAGAAATCGCTGTACTAGCTTCATATCGACAATTGACGAGCATGAACAAAAGATTACGGTCGAGAAGGAAAAAGAACCACAGACCGTGACCGTCCTTCTTGAGATCTTCTCTCCTGCGCTTGCGATCCCTCACCCAATCAACGATGCTATTGCATCTCAGCTGGCCGCCGTCGGGTCTAATTTCCGAGGTAGAAGGCTGACCGAGGGCGATCTCGATCCGGAGGAGACGATCGGAGAAATTGACATCGTTGAAAGCGAAGCCGAAATCACCATCTCTGGCAGAAGCCGGCGGTGAGAGATGGGAATCCAAAGCTAAGGTGGGATCGGAATGGGAAGGCTTCATAACAGTGTCCGTCCAAGAGGAAGATGGAGGAAGAGAAAAAATAGTTTACGTTATATGCGAAGAAAACGACAATGAGAAGATGTAACGACGGAATTTAAACGAACCGTTCAACGTTTCCTTTCCCGGCATCTATATCTAAATACGATGTATATTTAATTATTTTTTTAATTAAAAAATTCTAATTTCTTAATAAAGAATTATTCACATTTTGACAGATATTCTGAGTACAAAATGGATATTTTTATTTTAATTCATTGTCCACATGCAGGCATTTTTTTTGTACACGAGATTTAATTTAAATAAATACCCAAGATTATCATTGTTAAAAAATGGCCAACGACAAGAAGCCCAGCTTTAGGACAAAAGTCCAATACGTGTCTTTGGAATGGTTCTGAACTAATAATAATAATAATAATAATAATAATAATAATAATAATAATAATAATAATAATAATAATAATAATCAAACAATATGAGGGATTTGAATTGAATTGAATTAGTAGAAGTCAGTCTCTTTTTTTACAATAATCTTCAACCAAAGACAATGAAGAATTAGAACCTAACAAAAGGGTAATTGAATTACCCATAGACAAATACGAAATATACTCTCTTTACCCCTTACAATCAATCACTTCATGTCGACAACGTAGAGTTTCCGATGACCGGATCATCCTCCGGCGGCGGCTTTACATACTTTCCGATCACTTTCTGACGACCGCTTCTACTTCTCATTCTACTCAGCTTATCTTTACTTCTCCTCTTCCTCTCCTCTTTCTCATCGTTCCTTCGCTGTCTCTCTTTCTCCAACGAACCTTTCCACACGATCTCACCCGTCCACGGCCACAGCCAGTGTCCAATCCGACGGTCAGAATCCACTTCCTCTGCAAGATCCTCGTCCATGGTCTTCAAAATTGTGTAATCGAACCACTTCACCCACATTTTCCCTTGCCGATTCCTCTGTTTGTGTTGTTCCTGCATCAGACCTGTCTCTGGTTCAACGTACACCATACGCCTACCACTATGGTACGCCCATACATTCACCAGAAGCTCCAGCAGCCGCGAATAGCAATGCTTTTCCTGCCAATTCAACACTCCTCAGCTCAAATGGCATTCACCACAAGACTCTTTTGGTGAAAAAAAAGTTACTTCAGGTCAAATGGCATTGACCACAAGACTCTTTAGGTGAAAAAAAGTTACTCACTTTGGTTAAACTCAAATAGCAACGGCCAGTTTTATGATGTTCTTCATATATTTGTGCATCCAATGAGTCCACAAACATCCTACGAAACAAGAGAAAACACCGTAAATATTTGGTTAAATTGGTAATGAAACAATGGGAGATATATATATATATATATATATGTATATATATGTGAACCTTGAGAACATGATGAACTCCAAGAATGACCTCGTTGGCAAGGCCCAACTCTGCATGACAGACCAAGTATCTCCATCCTCTGGCATTGGTGGCAATGAATCCAAATGCTTAACACCATACATTTTCTTCAGAGTTTCATTGAAAGCAAATCTTGGAGGAGATTAAAGAAAAAAAAAGGTCAGATCTTTTAAGCCAATTACATCATATGTATCATCAATTTCATTGCTTTACCTGCAATTTCCAGCATTCAAGGCATCACAAAATGACCAAAAGGATTTCTTTAAAGGGTTTCTTGGATCTTTGTCCATTCGAACCCAAAAGTAGAGGGCATCCCCATGTTTCCGTGTTTGGATCGCCTTTACTATTGCATTTTCCGCAGTATTGGACAAAGAAGCCTGTTTCATATATCACTCAATTACAGAAGAAACAGAAAAAAAAAAAAGTTTCTATTCATATATATTAGATCCAATTGTATAGTCCAATCATAGCTAGGAAAAGGGTTCTTGTTTAAACCCCAAAAAAAAAAAAAATACCTTCCTTGCAGTTGCTCTCCATGACTGAAACCCTATCCATGCATTCTTATGTAAACGGTCAATCCTATTTGAAATTGCAAAAAATGCACCGAATTCACCCAAAACATCCCGGTAATATGGATTGTTTAAAAGTGTCAGACGTGTTGAAGCGTCGATATCATCCATCCTTGGCCTTCGGCCTTTTGATGACTACAAAAGATTGAATTCAAAGTCAATATCGAATCTTTTTCTAAATTGTTGAGACATTAGAATACAGAAGCAAACTCACCAAACCAACCCCTCGATAGAGCGGATATTGATGGAGAAAAGGCCAAGTTCCTTCGCCATAATAAGGTTCATAAATACATAAAGGTTGACCTGTTCTTAATAACTCCCCTTCATCCCTCTCATGTAAATCGTTTTTACTCCGCTCTGCCCTTTTCGCACTTTTGTATACTTCCTCCCATGTTCCATGATATCGTGACGCTCTGTCTTTCAACTGCAATCCACATTTGAGGAAATTTATTAGTCGTGAAGACGATAAAGATGTGAAGTGAAGAGCTTTACCTCTTCCTCTTCTCTCTTCTTTCTACTATTAATCATCTGAAGATATCTCTCTTCTTCCCAAATCTCATATACAAATGAATCGTCATTGACAGACCCAAATGTTATATTGATTCCCGAGGTATGATTCCACTGTTCCTCAACCTTTATTAAAAACTCGTAACTTCTACTCGTTCTATTTTCATACGATGTATTCAAGAAAGCTTCAAAGGCATCCCATTGCCATTCATCTCTCAGTTTTGGAGAAATATCTTTTACATTCATAGGAGAGGCAACTTCTGAAGAAAACGTGACAACGTTCTCAAAAAGAGTTACGTATCCTTCTATTGTTTCTCGAGCCATCATATTCCTTACAGTGGTTTTCCCCATTAAGCCAATATTTCGAGCTAAAGGAGATATTTTTCCTTTTGATGTCACTTCAAGCACTATATGTGTTAAAGCCTTCAAATTCTCCTTGGGGAAAAGATAACCATTCACCCTGTCATCCACCTATTTGTTATTGGCAAGTCAATGAGCAGCTTAAGGGACAATGAAACCATAATATATGAAAAAGGAAACCGAGTAACGGGATATGGAACGTACATATTTCCGAATATTGGGGAGGTCTGGCGCAACAATGGGTCTCCCCAAAGACATGGCTTTCATCAAAATCTCTGGAAAAGATGGTTCTTCGAGAAACGATCCGTATAAAACAAGATCAGAAATTCCAAGAATCTCATCAGCATTCCTGTCAATGCTGATATGCTTCACGGCATCTTTTGGGTATGTCAAATTTTGGGCAATTGTCTAAGAGACAAACAAAACAGACGATAGTAAATCAGTGATTCTATAATAAGTACCCCACTGACAGCTAGAATATGAGAAACTACTATTACCTCAATGGCTATGCTATAGTTTGAAGCTGAATGACCACTTAAAACTATGATTTTGATATGGGAATTAGCGTAATCTTTACGGGAAGAATCTGAAAATAAGGGTAGCAATGCTTGCAGAACCAGGGCGTGTTCCAGCCATAAACCTCTGTACAAGAATTGACTTCCAACGATTGTGATAACTATTTCATCTTTTTGAGGATTCCCAAAGTTGTTTACTTTCCATGATTCTGCAGGAGATCCGGGAATCACATAAAAGTTCCCAGTATCATACTCTGAGTAAAGAATCTGCGAGGAATAAGAACAAAAATTAGACAAAAATCGAAGAATTGATTGAGAGAGCAAGCAATTAAACCCAGAAAGGCTAATTGTGAATCAATAGAGAAAGGATAATTACCGGAAGTAGATAATTGTGGAACACTACAACAGAAGCCCGACTGAAAATCCTTTTCCAATCATTGAGAAGATCGGTCTGTCCAGTCGAGTTGTACCATCTCGATCGAACAGCAAGAGTTTTCTCATTGATAACCCAAATGAGAGGCAAAGTTTTGAAAGGTTCTTGCATGACACTGTTACAAAATAAACAGAGAAAACAAAATCCACATTGCAATGCATGCATACACACATACATACATATATATAATATATGTATAATCTACTTGATAAGGATCATACCAAGAAAACATACTCCTAGCTTCCAGGGAGTTCACTACTATGCCATCATAGCTGCATAAAAGAAAAGATGTATATCAAGAAATGAACACATTGGCCATATTAAAGTCAATCACAAGAGAACATTCATCATCTGATGAATCAAGTTCATATCAAAATAGTTTTGATTCAAAGATTTGATCTATTCAACCTATAAGATCCATTCTCAGAGGCTTCGATTATAGAAGATTTTAACATCAGTATGAAGAGCTCAAAGCATACGATAGCCAGTCGATGGCACAATTTGATGCGTGATAACGATCAAGAATCGTGATTGACACTCCTAATTTCAGCCAAATGCCTCCCACAGGACCATCTTTGATCGAATAAACCTGCGAAATCAAAGGTTGAACAACATTTGGGTCATTTTTTGAAGCTGATAACAACAGTGATAAACACATATATGATCTATATACCTCAATCTCATAGCCGATTTCTTGTAGTGCCTTAACGACAGTCACCATTAACAGCTGTTGTGGATCAGGTAACAAATCGGCAAACACCTTCAGACAGAGATTTCATATATGAGATCAAATTTCAAAAAGAACAGCTAATCATAATGCTTCAATGCAGCATATCAGTCGAAATTTGATTGACGAAATTTGAAGCTAAGTTTGATTACTGACCAGAGCCAATTGCGGCTTCCGGAATCGGAAACGTTGAAGAGTTGGATTGACAGAATACGATGAGAAGCTCAAATTGTTAGTTTCTCTTTGGAATTTCATCAAAAGCTTGGTGGGATCAAATTTAAAATCCTCACCGAAATCTAAAAAACCTTTCTGCTTGAAAACCACCAAATCCGGTGGCAAAATCTTCTTTTGTCTCCATGGTCTATCCGATTTATCAACAACTAGACCAGGCAAAAACATCTGGAACAGCACGACGAAGAAAAAGAAGACAGCCACAGTGCAAATCCATTGGAAATAATCGAGCTTCTTCAGGAGAAAGAATCTGGAGAGTCTCGATCTGTTTCTATGCAAGAAAGGATGTTGCCTTTCTGTTCTAGCTACTCTCCCGCTTTCTCTCTTCGCCGGAATCCCAGATTCCACAGAATCCATTCTACGTTCTCATGGAAAATTCGAAATTACAACTGAATCATGCGACGGATGCTACTCGAGAAATCCAGTAGCAGTAATGAACTCCACCGAAATTCCGGAAAGAGAACTAAAATCTTCACCCCAACCCAGTTTAAGTAATTGAATCTCGAACACAACCCGCCTAAATTCCGGAAGAAACACGAAATCTTGGAGAGAAAACAAAAGGACCTGCGGAGATTACAGACTCTGAACGATAAAACTCGAAGCGCGTGTGATTTTCGAGTGACGTAGAGGAGAGAGCACGGGTTTTGCAAATGCTCGTGAGCGACAGTAAAAGAAGAGAGAGAGAGAGAGAGAGTAAATCTTTGGTGTAGTCAACGACGGACTTACCAGTCAACTTAGAGAGAGAGAGAGATAAAGGTAAAAACCTTATGAAGAAAGGGAAAGGTAAAACCTTATCACATGCTATCGTTACAAATAATAAATATTGCATTGAGCAAATGGGTTTTTTATTTATTTAATATTAATATTACTTTAGACATCTTGAGATGCATAATTATAACCGATTCATAACACGCACATGGAATTGATGCTTTGACTCTCTCCACACCAACAATCATAGACCATTTATTTTAATATATAATAATTTATTCTTACAAATATTCTATCCTTATCTCATTCGCATTATTTAGTGATTTGATTATTATTGAATGTAGATGCCGTCTATTTCAATTCATCATATAGGATTAAATATTGATTGACATTGTTGAATAAACAGATAAGTATACAAAAAATTGCGAATAATTTATTAAAGCGTAAAATAATTGATATATCCATCCAATAATCAATGAAACAAGTCAAATATACTAATGGGAGGATACATCCAAAGATTGAACTCATTTAGCTATTGCTCTAAAGCCCATGAGAGGCTTGGCCCATCATTTCTTTTCTTAAGCAGGAAGTAACCTAAAAACCCTAAACTACAAGGCATCACCCAACATTCACAGAAACCCTCTTGAGCTTTAGGATAATTTGGGATAAACTAATTTAGGTTTTATCAAATCTAATTTGATTTAGATTTGAGATGACTAATGGGGATCTTACTCAAAACATTGTCTTGAAGAACTTGGTATCGCTTCTCAATCTCAATCATAGCCTTCTCTGCTATTAGATCCACATCATCTTCATACTTCTCGTACAGCTTTGGCACCGTGTGGACAAGAACACAGCCTGTTGAAATCCAGTTTTGTGTTATTTAAGACAAAAGGAAAGTCATTTCATGAACCAATTCTCTACTTACAGATGTAAACCAATGACAAGAAGCTGAACCAGTTGCCGATGATTGATACAAACCATAACCCAACATTTACCTTGTTTCAAAAACAAGAGAAGTTAGATCGTGCTACGAAGATATAGAGTGGCTAAAAGGTAGAGGGTCCCTACCATTAGAAACATTGTCAGATCTCTCTCCAGTGCGATCCTCCGGATGACTGTTAAAGCATAATTAAGGTCCACCATGAATGCAGAGATGGCTAGGAGTAAGGGCTCCTCGGGGATGTAAAGCTCTGGAATGTACTCCGACGACCTGTTATTGAAACTTTCAGACATGGAAATGAGGAACCTGATATGAGCTGAGAGTGAGGCCGAACAGTGAATCGTACTAACTTGTTCATGAAGGCAAGTACATTTGACAAGAGAAACGACAGGGCAAGAAAAAACATCAATCCGTGACAAATAAATGTCACAAAATTGTAGCCTCCAAATTCAAACAAGGCCCAGATCACTGTCACTGCGGTGAGTAGAGTGGCTGAGACCTTCTTGTCCCTCCATAACAGCAGATCAGCGGCTGCATCAACATTATCAATCACATATGAAACTCAGATCTTCGTATTTGACCATAACCTAAACGAACGAAATAACTTCAAAAGAAAACATCAATCACCATTGAAACGCTGTTCCTACGCCAGTTTTCTGTGAATCAAACCCTTGTTGATTCTCAACGTAATGAATCCCACTAAGAAAACCATGTAACATCGCAATTTCTATTTTCATGGCAGGAAAATCAACAATGGATCATCCATATTGTACTATAATTATCCGATGACAGAAAACAATGAATAACATGTCATCGATCAACCAAACAACCGGACTTCGATTATAGAACAAACATAGTAATGAATCGGATCGACATAGAATGCTCGTACGTTTACCCCCTCCGAGAACCTTGTGGACCGGTTGCTCTCTTCCAAATATCCGGTAGATCTGGGCCCTGACCGGGATCGGCGAATTCGGGTTGCTATCATCGGTGTCAGACAAATAAAACGAATCCTGCCTGCTGATCTTCTCGGCGACGATGTCCTCCATCAGCGGCTCCTTCATAGGACCGGCGATCTCCAAATCTTCCTCCATGTTCATCTTCAACGATTCCAAACCTCTCTGCAACTAACGAGAGAGGAAAAGAAAATACGGAGCGACGAGAAGTTGTTTGAATACCGCGCGTTCACCGGGGCCGGACCTTTGGTTCGGTAAGTCCGAACCACTAGGTTCGGGAAGGAAGTTCAGTAAACGGCGTTAAGTCACAGTTTGGAAACAAGACGTGGCGGGAAGAAAACGTAACGAATAACGATCTGGAGGCTTCTATTTTGGGCTTGTAACTGGGCCCAACAACAAATACTTCACTTCTAGAAGTAAGGCAATTATGGTTAATAATTAATTTCCTCCATCGTATATCCCACCCCATATTTTTAAAATTTTAATTTATGACCCACAAACTTTAAGATTATCAAAATCCCCCATAGTGTCAGCATAAACATTCACATATCGTAAGGTCTTTGACAAATAAATAAAAATATTTTTCATATATTACTAATACATGATTATTATTATTTTTT
Source organism: Gynandropsis gynandra (assembly GCA_036759665.1). Taxonomy (NCBI): domain Eukaryota; kingdom Viridiplantae; phylum Streptophyta; class Magnoliopsida; order Brassicales; family Cleomaceae; genus Gynandropsis; species Gynandropsis gynandra. Next base: position 256,863 of record CM071863.1, on the reverse strand, counting down.
TTAAAATAAGGGTAAATAAATGATAAATTTAAAGAGGAAGGAGCTTGATCTGGCCCTTTCTGGACACAGGTATGGTAATGTTGCCGACAATGGGAAAGTGAAGAGTGAGAAGAAGATGGAGTTGGTAGTCTATGTCTCCATCTGCAACAACGTCCAAACCCAGACTGAACAATATACTGTACGGAATCTCCACTTCTACGTCTAAATCTGTTTCACCTCTCCTCTTCAGCAGCCTTTTGTCCGGTATGTTTACTCTCGCTATCTCTCTGAATATATATATATATATATATATATGTGGTTAGGGTTTAATTATATCAAATATGGAGTTGGGTCTTTATTGATTTTAAAAATGATTGTATATACTGCACTGGATGAAACAAGATTCGTTTTTTAAATATAAATATTGTTAAAAAACGCGATATATATTTAAATCGAGACAATCAGATTTTTGATATAATGTTAAATATGAATTAGATTCTAATTAATTTAAAAAATTAATTCAAATTTTTAGGATTATTCAATAATATATATATATATATATTCCAAAATTCACATCTACCTAATTATATATATATAATCCAAAATTCATATCCTATCGAATATAAAACAAAACAATATATCATAATAAATTTTATTTTTTAAATAAAACTAATTTATATATAAATTTCAAATTATTATTATTATTTTTGTATTGATTATAACATATATTATATATTTTTATATATGATAAATAGTATTTGTTTTTGTTTTTAGTTAGAATATATTTGAGAATTACATGATAAAATATGGAAATACCTTGCAGCACTGGTGATGGTGGAAGTGATGTCAAATATGGGAATGGAGAAGAAGTAGGGATTGTAAACGGATACTTTGGCAATAAAGTGTATGCTTGAGAGATTTGCCCGTTTAACCATTACGTCCTTCACCGTTGCCACTGGCTCCGGAAAGGCTTTCTTCAACAACTGACCCATTGTTCTTACAATATACATAATAAGTATTGTATGTATATATATATATATGTGTGTGGTGAGATGATTAAAATAATATGAACACATATATATATATATACACTATTATGATATATATGAAATGTGAGGGATTGATTCTTGGGATGCATTCAATGATCATCAGATCTCCATATGCGTAAGCTACTTATGGAATCCATTGTTTGGAGAAGTCAGAATTATCCCTACCTTTTAAAAAACTTCATATCCATTTTCATCTCTTACTCCATTTTAATTCTCTTTTTCAATTAAAATTACTTTTTAAACCCCCGAGTACCTTGTGATATTTATTTCATATAAAATTATCTTCTAAAAAACTATTTTTAAGATTTTCCTCAATTATATTTCTTTTTTACTATAGATATATTGTATGATATGTAAACCGTTTATATGCATGACATGATATACCTCAACTTTCGTTTTTTTTAATTCATTTTTAATATTTTCTAGTCTGTTTGATGACCGTTGGATGTGAATATAAATTTATAATCATATAAAACGTTTTCATGTTGATAGAAAAAGATCATAACCCTTTTATTCTCATCCTCATAATCTTATTTATACATCAATATTATATATATAATTAAAAAAAAAGATCAGAAGATGTCTTTGAGAGTAGGGAGCTTGATTTCGCCTTTGCTAGAGACAGGAATGGAAATGTTGCCGACAACGGGGAGATCTATTATAAGAGCCATTTGAAGTTCATAGTCAATGTCCCAATCCCTACCTATGTCTCGAGCCAAGCTTATTATTATACTGTACGGTACTTTCACCGGTACTTCAAGCCCCGTCACGTCCTTCCCTTTCAACGACCCCGGGTCCGGTATCTTCCCGCTCGCTATTTCTCTGCGTTTTATATTTTCTTTTTAAATTACATATCATTTATTATTAATATGCATATATATATATATATATATATATTACCGTCCGGCGCTTCTGAGAGAGAAAGTGATCTCGCATATGGGGAGCGGGTGAGAGTAGGGATTGGTGACGGACACCTTGGCGAGGTACTCCACCGAGTCACGGTTCACGTCTTTTAGGTCAACGTCTGTCACTGTAGCCTCGGGTTTTGGTATCCCGGCGATTTTCTCCGCCACGAACTCCTTCGCCTTCTCCAGCAACTGAGCCATCCGTTTCAAATGTTTGTATTCTATTCAATCTGTATAATATATGGTTTTTATATCATGAAATAGGTCGGTCCAATGTGGATATTTATAAAGGAACCGTTAGTCAACCTTTTAGCTCCGTGACTTATGCGTCCATAACGTGTCCATTATGTGTCACTCTCCTTTACTATTATTACACGTCTCGTGTTAATTTTTTTATTATAATAAAAAGCTTAAACAAAAATAGAATTAGCATATTTCGTACCGGTTTATATATTTTTCTTACACTAAACAAAGGTATGATATAAAAAAATTGTGGGAAAAGAATCTATTCCTACATTAACATTATAGGAAAAATATTTTGAGTAAAGATGAGATCGTTGATATATAATTACACTAAAAAAGTTAATTTGTGATATTTTTCTAAAATGAATAATAAAAAATAGGGATGAGGATTAACGTGGCGAATAAGATGCTCCCATTGTTTAATGGACCGACCATCTTCGAATCTCGAGCTTCCTCCATACTATATGCGAGTCGATGACGGGATTAATTACCTGTGACATGGTGCACGGAAACTATATGCACTAAACTCACAGATTCATTCTTCCGTATATGGGCCTAAAGAAAAAGAAGACCCAAAATCTGATGACTCTGTGTAAAAAGCGCCATGCCAGTCTCTCTCGGAAGCATTAAACGACACGCTGTTTTCGCCCTCACCTAATCGGATCAGTCTGTATAACAAAAAAAAAAACCCTAATATTTTTTCAAATGACTCCAGTAATCTGTAGTTCTTATATTTCCGATTCACATTACATAAAATCTGATATCTATATATATAATAATTTTAAATCATATAACAACTACTTTATTTTTTATGCGTATGATTCGTATAATTGGAAATACATGCATTTGCATTTATTGTTGTACAGATGGGAAAAAACTCTGGCATGGACATGGGCTGAATCGAATACAACGATAATTTCATAATTTCAAATACGTTATAAATAAATGCAAACATGTTATATACATCAATGTGTTATAATTTCATGTCCGACGTCTCATCCTCTCAATGTATATATGTGTATATATATATATATATATGTGAGTGGGCATGCATATATTGATGTATGTAAAAATAAACAAGCACTGACCTTCGAACATATTTGAAAGGAGGGTCGTTTTGTATAGTTATATATAAACTGTCTAAATAAATAAAAAAAACACGCAAATAATAATTTATCGCACGTAATAATTCTGATTGATGGAATCAACGCAATATACAAAATAAAAACCTAAAAAGAAATAGAAAAAAAGAAAAACTGCTTCCTATCTTTACGTATTCCGATAGTAATTCCAAGAATCTTCCTCTTTCCTAAAGAGTATATTACGCCACTACTTTATAACCCATCATTTACCCGCCGAATCGGATTCCACAGCCAGTGGCCGCAGCGCTGTTGGCCATCCAAGAAAGTCCTGAACTCGCCGGAGAGTTCCCGGATAAGCTGTCTCCGGCGGCGAAATCTTCCAACCCCTCGAAGAAATCGTCGCTTACCACGGTGTCCGACATCGACAGAAGATCGTCGTCTCCATCGACATCCCCCACCGTCAGATCTTCTGCAGGCACGGCGAACTCATCAGCTGAGGTCACTTGAGATGACGGGGATTCTACGGCGGCGGGTGATTTGGAAATGTCTGCGGAGACGTTAGGGTGATCGGAGGGCTTTTGTCGGGTGCTTCCGGCGAGAGAGTTACGGTGGGTCGGGGCTGGATGGTTATGCTCCGCCGTGTAGGTGACAATGAACATGGTGGGGTCGGATTTGTTCCGCTCCACTTGTTTCCGAGCCAAACAGCCCTTGGATGTGCTACATCTATAATATCCCCTGTTTTATTTATGGGATTACCAAAATAGAAACAGGATTATTTAACAAACCAAACAAACAGAATCACAAAAGCAGACAAGCTCTGTCTTAAACTCATCTCGAAGCACTACATTCACATAAAGGCATTTACGTTCAACACTAATATTTATTTAAGTGGTAAAGATTTAATATTTTCATCAGAAAAGCATAAAGATTATCTATTTTTTAAAATATGAAACAAATTACCTGGGATAAGGAGAACCTTTGATGGGCTTTTGTCCGTACTTCCGCCATGCCCAGATGTCGGAATTCAACGCCTCGGCTGCTACATGACATACCCTCTTTTGCTGGATCTTTCTGTTTTGTTTGAAAAACAAAGAAAAAAAGTTTGATGATTTTGCGAGATAAGATTAATTATAGTTTGTCAAAACATTTCAGAGACATTCAAGGGTGTGAAACAAAACCCTAATTTTAACCTTATCCGTGATTAGTGTTCTCACTAAGCGTGGAAAAGATTGAAACTTTATCGGTTAGAGAAAAGAAGAAAAGATGGAAAGTCGAACCTTCTTTTAGATCTGGAAGTGCTGGAACTCGGGGGTCTGCTGGTCACACTACCAGAAGAAACAGAGACCGAGAGAGGACGCTTCTGAGTCTGCCGTTGATGACTCAGATCTTCTGTGTAATTCATGCAAGAGAAAGAAGATACAGAACCATTAGGTTCTTGTCCGAAGGGGATGTATAAATCTCGGAGCTCTCCGAAGACGGCGTTATTCTCGCACCCATGTGGTCGTTCCACGGAAAACGGAGAAGATATGGGGTTTAGGGGAGGCGCAGCCGAGAAGACGGTGGTTGTTGCGGAGGAGCTGGCGGCGGCCCAGCCTCTGACCACCGCGTGCAGGTCCCAATCGTCGTCCATAGCTCGTGGGAGACAAAACCTTGGCCTCTGCAAATTTGTTGGGGAGAGAGAGAGAGAGATATGGCAGAGGAGACAAAAGAACGCGCTGACTTTTAAAGGCTATATACAGAGATAAGGAGAGAGAAAGGAGAAGATGGTTGAAAATGAAAAAAAAATAAAATAATAATAATAATAATAATAATAATAATAATAATGGCAATGTGAATACACTTTTGCTGTAGTATAATTTTTAACTATATAATAATTATTCAAGGTGTATATTTCTGATCCATTACGCTATCATTAAATTTTACATAATCCTGTATTTAACTAGAAACAATGCTATCATTAAAAGTTTTAACTTTTGTCTCATTTATATCGACAAATATGGAATCAATAATGCAGTTAATGCTTTTTTGAAAAATTTTGTACCACCCAAGTTGTTTAAATTCAAAAATCGATTTATTTCTATCAGTTAATTTTTTAAATTGAAATGATTTTTAATTTACTACACTTTTAGAATAAAATGAATATCATTTTTTTATATACATTTCGGAACATAAATTTGTATATAAGTTGAGAGAGAATAAGTGTGGGTTATCTATTTCCACAAATCTAGAGAGAGAGAATGTGCTTGGGCATCTTGATGCTTATCCTGTCACTTTCTCTCTCTACTCTCAACGGTGGTGGAGGAGAATACCACTAGTGGTATCTGGTTTCTGGTATTTAGTTGACTTTTCGGAAATGTCAAAGCCTTTGAATATTACTCGCTCGTAAATGTGGAATACAGAGTCCAAGTAATTCTATTAATTCAAACTTTAGCGTATTTAACAAGGAAGATCTCGTCAAAATAAATACATTTGTAAAAATGTGGAAAAAAGTTGAATGTTTTATTGATATTTTAGGAATAATTTAATATGTTTTTATAGGATTTGTTCCTATGTAATAAATTAAATTTTCATTTTATCTCTTTCTTTATTTTTTGCGCGGAATTTTTTTTAAAATTAGTGACGAGGAAACGATGAAAAAAGAAAATGGTTAATTTTTATATAAAAATTTCACGCTAAAAAACCTTATTTAAAAAACGAAAAGGTTGACCAAGGCAACAAATCAACGGTTTACATGGCGAGTAGGATGTACAGCAGTAAGATGAGGTGGGAATTCGACAGCTGGCAGATCTCATGGGCCCCGCAGTGAAAAATTGCTTTGCTTTTATGTCGTTACCACCATTATCTCACCTCGTGATGCCTCCATGAGGAAGATCGGACGGTTCAGAGTTACTCTCGAGGCTTATCATCCGACGGCCAGATAAAGATCTAAGTTACTCTCTTTCGCTCATCCAACGGCTGATATTCATCTGACCGAGTCAGGTGCATGAGCCACGTGAATCGTATTATATGGGCTTCGAATGGGCTGCACGAGGCAGCTTGAAAGCGTGTGGGCCCACGGCACATTTTTTCTTCTTTTTTAATATATATGTGTATATATAGCCTCTTAAATTCCACGTCATATTTAAATCATATTCATATAATGATATGAAACAAGAAATGAGAAAAGTAAATATTTGTTGTTTAACCATTGTGTTTGACTCAGCAGGTATTTTAATTTAGTATCTTTTTAATATTTATTTATTTGTCTAGTTTCCTTAAATTAACAAAATATATGTGCATTTGGTCATGATTAGATTCAGTCAAACCGTACTTATATTATATATATATATATATATTATGGACTATTTATAGCGAAATGTCTTCTTTTTAGGGCTGTGGTTCGATGAACAGACTTCACATTGGGCTTTATGGGCCGAAATTGCAAGGGAATTACATACAGGGCCCAACAAATTAGGGCTTCATTAACCACTGCTGGTGCTTTGTTGATGATTTAGTTAGAACATGATTAGTTGATAAATTATATAATTAGTCCACAATAATGGCCCAATTTGTTATTAAATGAGATAAATAATAAACCATTTATTTCGAAATTGTATTGGCTGCCAAGATGAAGACGTCACACATGCATGCATGCTAAACATGCCTAACCTTTTGTTTTATTTCCATAACTTAGTTTATATACACGTCATATATATATGTATATCCATTATCTATTAGGTAATATGGATGTCGCGTCATCTATATACGTGTATATTTTTATATATATATATATATACATATGTAGTTCGACAAATAAGACAAGATTGAATTATAAAAACTGTGACCATTATATATAAATAACCAAGTTTAAGGAACTGTTCAGCCACCATACACGATGACGTGTAAAATATAATTAAACTATGTTTATTTGAGGTATAATTAGTTATATATTAATTGAATCGTCATCATGTGTTCTATTCGTGTTTATTTTCGCCCTCGATTATACTTTATTATTATGGGGAATTTATTTTGTCACATCGCCATTTAACTTAATGAAATTAATATAAGTCAAATTAAATGACTCTTTCATGTCTATACCAACCAAAATTTGTTTTTGCTTCAAATTTCAGCAACCACATTAAACGTGAAATAGCGGAAATTTATGTATTTTGTATTTTTATATAACTTGTATCTCATATAATTAGACCAAAATTCAAACAACTCGGTACAAGAAAAGCACAAACATTATATATATAACATAAGACACAATTATATACAAAAAACGAAAAATATAATATATGTAAATTTTTTTTTTTGTTGTCGATGAGCATCGACAATCCGTGAAGAAAAAAAATTAATCCGAATCGATAATAGATATATATATATATATATATGGATTGGTTATTAAAAAAAGGTGGAACATTTGGCATTTATTCTCAAGAGATGACACATGCATTTGGATTCTCTTCCATGCTTTGAACGTAATAATACGTTGTAAGGTGAGGATTATACGCTTTATACGCCTTTACAAGCTCCATTACCGGGTCTGGCATTGGTTGTACCACCACTGGCTGCGTTTGCGGTTGTGGTTGCGGTTGCGTCTGCGTTTGTGCCTGCGGCTGCGGTTGATCTTTCTTCTCGCCCTCCTCCTTTTTATCACCTTCTTTTTTCTCTTCTTCCTTCTTAGGCGCTTCTCCTTCTTTCTTCTCGCCTTCTTTCTTACCTTCTTCTTCTTTCTTGGGTGGCTCTGCTTCTTTCTTTGGCTCTTCTTTCTTCTCTTTCTCCGGCTCTTTCGCAGGTCCGACCAGTATTATATCAGTGGTTGGCCAATGTTTTCTCAGTTTGCTCACCACTGTCACCGGATCAACTGTTCCCATCACAGTCAGTTTCTTCTCCTTCATGTCCATTGCTATCGAATCGATCCCTATTTACCCATTATTATTATTATATATAACACTAAAGATTAGTTCCATCTTGTAATTAGGTTAAAACCCTACTTCATTATCATCGTATTTTTATATATATATATATATATAAACATAATATTCTATTCTGAATCCTATCACATGGGCTGACGACTGTGATATCAATGTCACGTTTTCCAATGAATTTAAGAAAAAGAAATGAAGGATTGAGATGAAAGAAAGGCAATAATTGAAAGGACCAAAGGTCGAGACCGTACAGTCACAGTTCTTGTTTCTGAGAAAAAAAGAGACAGTGGTAGTGTCAGAGTAGGCCGTGATGGATTCTTCATTTTATTATCTTTTTTTTTACTTTCTCGAGAAAATAAAAATACATTTTCGATCTTTCTTAATCACTAATTGATTGGTTTAGTTAGGGTTTACAAAAAATACACAACCTATACACATATGGTTTTATGCTGTTTATACCTGAAAGTGTCGACACTGTTTTGAGGGCCTTCTGCTTGGCTTTGTCATCATGCAAATCCAATCTCAACACCATTTTCTGCCCAAATATATTTATAAAAAACCCAATATTTTAAGCATTTACTAAAATTATATCATCCACATAACAAACAGATTGAATTCAATTACCAAACTATGCAAAAACAGACCGTTCCCATTCATGAATTATAGCATTATCATTTGATTTACGTACAAAACATAAAAAACAAATCTGATCAATCGAAGCTCAAGATCAATATATATATACATATACATATATATATATAATGTGAATAGAGTTATCACCAGAGGAACCAGGTTATTAATGAAAAACTATCATTTCGTTTCAGTTAAATATTTATCATATCAGAATGAATCTATTTTTTATATATAAAAAAGGGATAATTTCATTATGAAGATCGAAAACGGAAATAGAAGACATGCAAGAAAGTATATATGATCGAATCCAAGAGTATAAACTAAGAATATCAGCATCAAAGTTACACTAAAACAGAGCATATCACACCAATCTATTACCAACTTTTTTTAAAAAAAGCTGCTTTTTTTTCAGATCAAAATGGAAGAAGAATCAGAACCCAATAATATTTTCTAAGAATAATCAAAAAGTGTATACTTCTGCATGATTGGTTTGTACGTAAACATATATGTAGCGGAGTAAGAACTCAGATAGAGCGAGCGAGAGAGAGAGAGAGAGAGAGAGACCTTCATTTCTATGTCTGATATTCTTTTGATGTATGTAGCCTGAAGTTTACAGATTGATTCCCTTTTGTGGGCTTTAGGGAGAGAGAGAGAGAATATTGAAGAAGAATGGACTAATTGGAAACTTTGAATGACGATGAGAGAGAGATTTAGACACTAATCGTCAAGGGAAAATCCAAAACTCAAGACAATTTTCTGCAGATTAATGAGAGATAGAGAATATAGGGAGAGATTTAGACACTGATCGTCAAGGGAAACTCCAAAACTCAAGACAAATTTTCTGCAGATTTATGAGAGAGAGAGAGAGATAGAGAGAGAGAGAGAGAGAGGGAGAGGGAGAGATGCATGCAGCAGTGACGAATATGAATGGTATAAGACGGAGGAGAAGATAGAGAGACAGAGAAAACAGAGAAGCGTCGTTGTCGAAAAACGCGCGTCAATTTCACGTGCCGGCGCGTTGCATGTTGTTTATTAACGTCTTCCGGTCTCATCTCACCATCATCACTACTTTCCGCCCTTTGTTTTTGTTTTTTGTTTTTTATTTTTTCTAAACAAAAAATACAAAATTAATAGTATTAAAAATTAGCTTGGTGATATTGATTATTTTTGTATACAGAAATATTGCTTGAATATGATATAATTTTTATATTAGATAACATACTCTGTTTTTAAAATATATATAATGGAATATGGTATAAACAACTAAAATTGCGTTTGATTACACTAAAATGATATTTGTCTTTTATCATCATAATTGTATGCCTAATCAAATAACACGGGTTTTTTATTTTAAAAATAATCACTTTTATAAATATATTATATTTTATTATTTTAATTCATGGTGTTTATATAATTAATTTCCACTATTCCACCGTCATTTTCCCAATTCTACACGAATTGGATTCCTAAATAAAGACATGTGTTCTTTTCATAACTGCAAATATATAAAATCGACAAAATATATCCATGTCTAGTGCGAAACAGCTGCAAATAGTATTTTTATAGAAAAATTTAATAGTTTGAATGTTTGAAGTTTGAAAAAAAAACATAAAAGGATAATATTTTCGAAAAAAGAAAGAATGATTTCTTATTAATAGATTTTAACTCAGAATTGTACATAAACTTTTTCCCCGATAAAAAATTAAAGTTTGAAAAATGTAAAGTAAAGGAATTACTCATTTTTACTTGATTTGGGTTGAGAATATTCAATTTTTTAAAAAGAAAGGAAGGGCGTAGGCTGGATGCGCGTGATCACGCGCGGGGAGGGCGAGAGTTGATGAAGGAGACGTAGGGGATTTAGTGATTTTGGGCCACTTAGAGTGGAATATGGGCCCCACTTCCTCCTTGGTGTCAACATGTTTTTTTTTCTTCTCTCCGTTTAATTTCATTAAAAATAAAGTTCCCTTGAAATTCAACCTCCCCATCGCCGTCAATTTAGAATCCGAATTAGCAAATATCCGTAACATAAAAAGGGTAATAATTTCTATAAATTTATTTTTTGAAAGAACAATTAAGAATATTGATTAAAAAAAATATATAAATATAACATGGAAATTATAATGAGTATATTTTACAGCAAATTAGAAACGTAACATTAGCGATACAAATAAATACATGGACGAATACTATAAAACGACGTCTTATATATATATATGCGCACACACTACGTCCCGTTTTGAGTAAACATGGGGACTCATCATCTTATACGTAATAGAAGATGTTAGGGGTATGTCGATTAATAATAATAACAATAATAATAATAATAATAATAAGTGAAAAGACAAGAAAAAATTGTTTTGCATGAAGAAGATAAGGAAGCAAAGTAGCCGGCCTATGCAGACAAAACGTGGCCCGTTCGATCCAACAGAATCCCATATCCAATGGTCAGGAGTTCCCCGACGGTTCAAAGCTTTTTTAAGTTTCAACGTCTAATAATTTCAGCCCCTGAATTATCTTTTTTAATGTTTAAAAGATCCCCCCAATTGGTTACCAATAATTGTATATCGTTGGGTACGGTTAAAGGACGACATTATACTATTTATAATTTATTCTCTATTTTTTAAAAATATTAAATTTAATTCCCATTCTAATTTATTCTAAAATTATAAACACAAAAAAGTATAAACATATATTATTATTTTGATTTGTCCAAGACTCGCAATATTTTGGACAATACAAAGGCCATTACACGTGGACTGTCGTTGAGGGCATTTGCGGCCCATTTCAAAAGTATTGGGCCAAAATGATAAATGATGTAAAACCTGTGGGCCTATCTAAATTTGTATATTCACTGTCCGAATTAGTTTAATTCAACTCAGATGTCAAAAAAAATATGAAATTTAGAGACTTTTTATATAATAAAAAGATTCAAATATTATATTATAGATTCTGTGGTTTTTTTTTTCTCTGGAAAGGGTAAGGGATTTATACAAATGTATTGATAATTTAAATAAAATAAAATAGAGTGATATTAAAATAAAAGGAAAGAAAAATACGTGGCAGGTGTGGAGTGAGTAGTCCACTAAAGTTGTCTTTGGCCCATCCGTAATGAACTCGTCTTCAACCGTAATTCCCTTAACCATCTTCAGAAATTCAAATTTCCCATTTTCTTCCTATTTCTGCTTTCTCATCGCAATCTTTCTCACTCAGTCATCGGATTCTTGTTCCATTCCGTTGTGTTGGAGCAATTTCAATGGATCATCATGTTCACGACCACCTCACGCTCCGTTATCCTCGCCGGGAGATCGGCGCCTCCCCGACGTCAACGGCGTCCGTATTCCGGCCTCCCAAACGACGTCGTTAGTCCTCCGACATGACATGCTTGACCGGGAATCATCGGAGGTGATCTAGGTCAGCACCGAGACCGTCCGTGTCACCGGGTGCGTGGATTTCGAGGTTTACGATAACGATGATATATAATCCAAGAGGAAAAGTCTTTGGTCTGCTGCATATCATTCATCCATTAGACTCTGTTGATTCTCGGTACTTTCTCAGACCCTGAAACGGCGTCGTATAGGTGAACTAAGGAAGAGGGAGGCGTGTGAAGCAAGGTAAATTAGGTTTACACAGAGACCGCAACGGCTGGTGTATGTAATACTAATACTATAAGTTAGATTGGAACCGACGTCGTTTAGGATCAGCATCGAACAAAAGATCCTTCTTTTCCGAGGTATTTTTGAAATCAACCCCGTAATTTCTCAAAATTACGGATTAGACCCTGACCACCACCACCGTGGCCATGTCCCCCCAAATTCAAGACGTTGTCTACTGCTCCAGAGCAGGGAGAAGCAGATGAGCAAGATCCGATCCCCTCCTCCCACAATGTCCCACGGTAACTACCCTCTTTCCCGGCCTCCGGTGACGAATACGCCGAAGCCTCTCCCTCTCGTCGTCACTCTCAACTGTGTCGAAGATTGTGCTCTCGAGCAGGACTCCCTCTCCGGCGTCGCCGGCGTCGAACACGTTCCTCTCAGCCGTATCGCTGAAGGTAAGATCGAATCCTCCACTGCTGTTCTCCTCCATTCACTTGCGTATCTCCCACGCGCCGCCCAGCGGCGCCTGCGTCCCCACCAGCTCATCCTCTGCCTCGGCTCCATTGACCGCTCCGTCGATTCGACCCTTGCCGCCGACCTTGGTCTCCGCCTCGTCCATGTCGACACTTCCCGAGCCGAGGAAATTGCCGACACTGTCATGGCTCTCATCCTCGGCCTGCTTCGCCGCACGCACTTGCTCTCCCGCCAAGCTCTCTCGGCGTCCGGTTGGCTCGGATCGGTACAGCCGCTGTTCCGGGGAATGAGGCGGTGTCGTGGTCTGGTTTTGGGAATCGTCGGCAGATCTGCATCCGCTCGTTGTTTGGCTACGAGGAGCTTGGCTTTCAAGATGAGTGTGCTGTATTTTGATATTCCAGCGGTACGCATTTTTGAACTGTTTTACACTTAGCTTCCTTTTACCACCATGCTTTATTTGTCGGAACCTCACAAAGACAACAGACAGAAGGCAATCCGGTCTCAGACCAGTTGGAGATTCTTTTGTAATGTTCCCATGTTTTAAACACCTATAGTTTTTGGTCAAATGTTCCAATTAAGAGGCTATGATTTTGTGTCTTTGGGCTCTGATGTCTTGTTCGTTGTTAATGGCTTCTTCCTCATGTCTTCAAGGGGGATGGAGAAGAACGCAGGCCCTTCAGGTTTCCACGTGCTGCCAGAAGAATGGATACATTGAATGATCTATTAGCCGCATGTGATGTAATTTCACTTCACTGTGCATTGACAAATGATACAGTTCACATAATAAATGCAGAGTGTCTGCAGCATGTAAAGCCTGGTATGCATTTTCTTATCCATTTGGTCCAAAGAATTGTGGTTCTACTGAGTACTTTCCGAAAAGCTAATCTCTCGATTCTTCTCTTCAGGGGCATTCCTTGTAAACACGGGAAGCAGTCAGCTACTCGATGATTGTGCCGTGAAGCAACGTCTTCTTGATGGCACCTTCGCTGGCTGTGCTCTTGATGGTGTTGAAGGACCACAATGGATGGAAGCATGGGTATGGAACATTTCCTCTTGTAGCTTAGCCTTTGTCATGAATTCTGGTCTTACTGTAACATGATCCTTCATCCGATCAATCCTACTATTCTGATTTTTAACTGAGAGGGATTAGATTGCAGCATCTTCTTTGAAGCACAATATCATTTTATCTCTTCTGGCTGCAACCTATCAAACACTTCATTCACTATTTGTTGTCCCTATTACAGGTGAAAGAAATGCCGAATGTATTAATCCTACCCCACAGCGCGGATTATAGTGAGGAAGTATGGATGGAGATACGTGAGAAAGCCATCTCTATCCTGCAATCATTTTTCTTCGATGGAGTAATTCCAAATAACACTGTTTCTGATGAGGAAATCGAGGAAAGGGGAGGTAGTGAAGAAGATGAACAGCCATCTATTAAGCATGAAAAGTCTGCACAAATTGATTCCACCAAGATGCAACTGGCAGATACTTCATTCTCTAATTCTGAAACTGTTCAGAGAAAGATTAATAGTGAGTTAAAGGACTCTCCCAGCCCTAGTCAGCAACAAAGCTCTGTTCTGCCTCAAGATACAGCCATGGAAGCTCAGTTAAGACATAGCAGATCAGGATTGCATAAAGAAAGTAGTTCACGAGAAGAGGATACTGTGATGCGTGACACTGAAGAAGTATTGAGTTCATCTTATCCTGATGAAGTAAGATGTAGGAAATCACCTCTAGAACTACTGCAAGAACCTCCTTCTAGGCAGATGGTAATTTTGAACAAGAAGTTCAATGGTAAATCTAATGAAGTGCTGAAAGATGGGTACGTGGTAGCGTTGTATGCAAGAGACTTCGCAGGACTCCATGTTTCCAGGCAAAGAACCAAAGGTGGTGGTTGGTTCCTGGATACGATGTCCAATGTAACGACACGCGATCCTGCTGCCCAATTCATTATAGCCTACAGAAACAAGGTTTGGAGAAATAACCAGAGTTTATTTCCGTTTTACGAATTTGTCAAATCTGAAAAAATCTTCCATACGAATGGGATATAACCACTGATCCGTTGTGGCTTACAGGACACAGTAGGGTTGAGGTCGTTTGCTGCAGGTGGGAAGCTGTTGCAGGTAAATTTCTATGATTTACCCATTTGCCTCTGTTTACATTATATGTAGAGAAATGGGTGAAATAGAAGAATGTAATGTGACTAATGGAAGTGGAGCTTTGAGGGTTTTGCAGATTAATAGAAGAATGGAGTTTGTGTTTGCTAGCCATAGCTTCGACGTATGGGAAAGTTGGATCTTAGAAGGTTCATTAGAAGAATGCCGATTTGTTAACAGGATTCTGGCAACAGCAGAAGACGACGGTATCACACGTTGGGTCCATTAACACATTCTCCCCTTTTTTTTTTATTTTCTTTTCAAACCAAACGGTGTCGTTTCACTGTCCCATTTTTTATCTGTAAATCATCTTTTGTTTTGTACAACTTTGGCGTGACATTAGAGAGGTAAAAAAAAAGGGAAAAGCAATTGGCCCATTTACCTTACGAGCATCTGTCTTTTTAACCTCAAAGGATTCAGAGAGCAAATTGAAGGGATGGTAAAGAGAAATCGAAGAGAAAGTAAACATCAAAAGATCTCACAAGCTGCAAGAGAAACCGCTGACAAATGGGTATTATCTTTTTTTTTCACTAACTTACACTGCCCAAACCATAACCTCACACAAATGGCCTTTATCTGTGTAAAAAGCTACCTGAAGGCCGAGTTCAGGTCGAGGCCATGGCCTAAGGAGCCTTGTCGATGCATATCATTGACTTGACCCATTGCTGTAATATGCTTCGGGTCCATTCCCATAAGTCTCTGCAGTGAATCACTTCTGTTTATCTCCTGCACTGAAGCATTTAAGAGACAAACACATTTGAGAGATCTGCATCGGTTCAATCCTATCCTAATGAGGTCGTATCGTGGAATGATATGATGTGTTACCTGGTGGAGGCATGTTATGTCCAGCGAAGTTGGGTGGGCAATGGGCAAAGGGAAAGCCGTGTGATGTGTTTAGCTCGGGTGGCATCTGATTGTTCACATGACGAGGGTGATGGTGTGGTGCACCACCAGGAAATCCTTGTAACAGATGAGGGTGGGGTATGTTGCCTCGCATCTGCATTTGCTGCAAGATCGGATGAGGAAGACGGTCAAACTCAGGTACCCCACCAGGTGTTTGATGGTACGGTGACTGAATCATGTTTGGAGGAGAATCCTGATGAACGATCTGAGACTTAACATTGCCATAACGAGGGTCAAAGGAATGGTACAAAGGACCTGAACCATTCAAATGAGAAGGTTGCAGCTGGGGGTGAGTATTAGAAGGCTGAAATGGTAGGTCTGGTCCATTTGTGAACTGCGGTGGATGACCGAGAAAAGAACTACCTCCTACTGGTAGTCTTTCTTTTCTCGGGCCAGAATTCAAAGCCGCTAGCTTCTCTGCAATATTAAATGGTACTTCTGGCTCTTGGAAAGGCATGTATTTCTGTACGTTGAGAGGATCAACAACCCCAAGTAAGTTATCCTCTCCGGGGAGACCAACACCAGCAGCACGGATCCTAGAAAAGTCATCAGATCTCATTTTGTCTCTCTGAGTTAGTTCATTGATAGACCCATCTAATCCTGGATAGGCCCCGGCTCGAAGAAGACCTTCGTCTTTGATGGGAAGAGGCAAGCCATCGACGGGTTCTCCAACTGATTGAAGTTCATTCATAAAGGCACTCCCAAAAAGAGTCTCGAGTGTCAAACTCTTCCCTGAATTTTGAGAATTACCAGTCTCGGCCTCTCTATTTACTCCGCTTATTCTGGGAGGTTTCTCAGCGGGTGGTCTACTTTCTGTATTTGAAGTTAACTGCGAAACTTGAATCTCCGAGCCTGCTCCTCTCTGCAACAAAGAGAGTAGGTGCTGCGAAGCGTGGTCATCAACATATGTTTTCTGCTGCTTGGTCCTCATAGAAGAAATATCAGAGTCTTGGACAGCTGGAGGTGGTAACGAATAGCTATCACTCACTTCTGACAGAATAGATTGTTCAAGGTCTTCACAAGTAAGAACAGGTGGACCGGCTGCTGATTTACTAGGCGAACTATTGCTCAACTGATCAGGTTTTTTGATGGGAAGCCTTACTAAGTGTTCATCCTTAGATTTTACATCAAAGGATTGGGATTTATTCGCAGCTTGAAGCAGTGAGAGCAAGCCGCTTGGCTGCTCGTTCGATGAGATATCTTCAAGTAGTTTATTATCTGTGCTTGCAAGATAGAAGGACAAAATAGACTTCAAAATTATATCATATGGAAGTGATATTCATATAACAAAACAGGTATTAAATAAATCGTGGATTACCTTCTTCAAGAAATAGATATGCGAATTTGGAAGATTTGACTCTTTGAGGGCTCAATATTTCCTCTACTTTATTGTCACGTTGCTGCAAAGATGGCAACAACTGCAATATCAATTGAGATCTACAAAAATTCCACAGAAAAACTACGTATGCATAGAAAGACATACATGTACATATATATATATATATATGCAACATATTGAATGTTATTATATTACCAAGGCCAGCACTAATTTCAGACTGGAAAAGAAAAAGCAAAAGGATCGAGCAATCAATGAGATTATGCAACATAGACCAGCTTCATTTTACATATAAAGATATCCCAAAATCATGTTACCGATGATCATAATTTCTGCAACATAAATATACTAATGTAGCACAAAAGGTGATTTAAGGGCTCAGACACAGAGAAACTATAACATCCTATCATCCTCTGATATGCGCACCATCCAAACACAATAACAAAGCATATATTAATTACAAATTATTAATAATATATAATCAAGAACTATCAAATAAAAATATACTTAAATACCAGGGATAAATGAGCCAGTTACCTCAATAAAATTAGATGATTCACCATCATTCAAATCCAAAGCGGTATTGAATAATTTATCGAGGATTGAAGGTCCATCCGAGTTCCCCAAGCTTCCCTTCTGGTCCAAGTTCATCGTAGATTGTACACTCTGTTCAGAAGATCCTGAAGCTTCAGTTGTTGAAATGCAGGAAACCTTCACAGAACTTTTATCTTTACCAAATGTATCACTAGTTCTTCCGAGAACTGTCGACAAATCGACGGCCCTTTCACTTTCACTTGTGTTAGAGGAGATAACAACATCTGGGTTTTTCATCAAAAGCTCATTCGAACCCATCTGTTTTGTCGAGGGTTTCTTCTCATTGTTACCAGACATTCCATTAACTAGATGCCCATCTTTGGAGTTCAACAGACTACCCTCATGTTGAAAAACTCCAGTCTGCAAAAGGTGACAAACAGCTAATCACAGATGAAGAGAGAGGCAGGCATGATCATCAGCAATTGCCAAGACGGAAATTTCTCGGATTCAAACCAATACTTGCATATAAACAAAAGTATAAACAGTTCCTCATGCAAAATTCAACTCTGAATAATTAACCATGAGTGCATGGCCTTCACCAACGCAGATGAACTACCTTTATATCAAAATGTGCAGAATACTTGGTTACCTCTTCAAGCTAAAATGTTAATTACATAAGAAAGGTAATTTCAGCTTTCTATCTTTACATAATGTTAATACCAAGAGAGAATATTATTAAAAGATAATGATTTCCATTAAATATGCAAATGAGAAATGAAAGTTACCGAGAAGAGACTAATCGATTCATAATCAAGCATGAACATCTCAGAATAACAGTCACTTACAGGAGGCTTTGCTACTTGTTTCCTTTCCAAAAGCGTACTCGCAAAACCAGGAGGTACAAGTGGTCTGGCTGTAGTATTTTGAAGGAGAGCTACGGCGTTGTTAGAAGAAGGAAGTGTTGAAGATTCAATAACTTGATTGCTTCTATCTGATTGGACTTTTTCATCCTTGGAATCCCCCAGCAGTTCAGTGAAGTCAAAGTCGTTTTTCCGTCCTTCTGGGTTTAGCTTTTGCCTCTCCTGGAATGCTTTATGTTGTTCCTTCCTCAACAACTCAAAGGAAGCTGGCAGAAAGTTGAGAATGTCAACAAATTTATAGCACACACAAAGTAGCAAACAGCTAATTTTAATAAAGTGCTGGTGAAGAGATCTACTGTACCTCTTCTCTTCCTCTCTTCTTCTGCTCTGTCTTCACTTGTAGAGTCAGAAGAACCAAAGGTTTCATCGTTGAATGTGTCTTTAACGTCACGACGTGTGTAAGGTGATGCCTAAATAAGAAAAGGAAAATTAAGAAACTGAGTCATTTTAGCTAATTTGAAACTTCAGCTAAAAGCATCATAATACAATGATCCAACTAGAGAAGCAACACTAATGTGTCCAAATGATGATCCCGCATAGACAAATGGACAGTTCACCTTGTACGGGCGTGGAGGATGATAAGGCTCATTGCTTCTACTCAGATGATATGAATCATTAGACTGAGATTTTGGAGCAGATGTGCCTACACCAAATCCAGATGGCCTGGGGAAAGACCCTTTTCCCAGAAGTCCATCATGCTCAGGAGCTTGCCAAGGCCTCCGAGATGGACCATAACGCCTTCCAGGCTCTGCTATCAGAAAATGTCATTCATAAACAACTACACTACCCAAATTGATTAGAATTTTTCTTTATGGGTTTCCCTTCAAGTTCTAAGTTCACTGAAGAAGCATTCTTTAAGACATTCACTGTAGTACAGAGATAGAAACTAACATTGTACTATATTGAACTACCAGCTGGGTGGAATTCTAGCAATCACAATAATGAATTTTACCGATTGAGATGTACATTTGTAAGATTATGTTTCAGACCAAAGAAGAAGCCGAGATACAGATGAACAGTTTTGGATTGCCAAAGTCAACATGCAGTAGCTCATTACCTGAGTCCCGATCAGATTGTGAATCACTATCTTTGTCATTCCATACACCAGAGCGCCCTTCCCATCTTCCATGGGTTCCTCGAGAATAATTACCCAATTCACCTCTGGTAGGGGGGGATGAACTATAATCATTCCGCCTGAAACCATGAGACGAGAAATCGCCAGAAGTTCTTCGGCGGTCTGGTAAAGGATCTTCAGATTCACTGCTCAAGGAGGTCAAGAAACGATTCTCAAAAGCAGAAAGCGTATCATATACAAGCACAAGTTCTAGCAGACGCATTTCTATAGCTGGAATAGCAACTCATTTCATTAAAAAATAGTCTCACCGTAACAGTAATTCGTCAAATCCGTTTGGCAGCTTTGGGAGCTTTTTGCAAACATCTAAGTTACTCAAGGATAAGAGAAACTCTCTCTTATATGAAATTCTTGGTTTCCTGATTCAATAGAAAAAATTATTACTTCTCCGACATTCATGGCGAGAGAACAAGATAAACACATGATTGACAGAATATATAACATACTTTATGGATCCATAATTGGTTTCATCAGTTGAATCCAGCTCAAACTGTTGTTCGACGTCTACACTCATTATGTAAGCAAGCAATTTAACAGTATGCCTCTGATAGCCTGGTGCTTAATTTATCTCCTCTACAGAAGTTATCAGCTATATCAATCCAAACAGTCAATCTCTTCAAAATCTGGCAAAATCTTGACGGCGAAAATCAATATTACAGGCGTAATATTTGCTCAGCTCCCTGTAGTGACCATCATAAATCTACACCCAGTAAAAAACTCATAATCCCAACTAACCAAAGAATCAACACGAAAGCCACGATTCACCACCACTAGCTTAATCGTCCATTCTATCTAGCTATATGTATAATAACATTCAAAGACACAGAAAAATCTAGTTATCCTTCTAAAATCCTCGCCCAAGACTGCGAAATCTTCAGAAATCTTACAGCAGGAACCAAATGACTAGTTCACCAAAGAATCATAATCTAATCTCGCACCAGAGTCCAAGGAAACCTGAAATTCCCAGCCACCAGATCAACAATTTGGATCGGTCAACTTAACATGGAGATAGAACGAGACAATTGTAGAGGTTCTCGCACCAACCTAAGGTGTTCAACAACTAGGGTTTTGGCGTCACAGAGGACGTACTTTGATTCCAGAATCCATGGAAATGGAAAAACGGGGAAAATCGCCGATTCCAAGAGATAAGGAAAACGCTGAAGATGCTTAGGGTTTCGATCTGCAGAAAACTCTTTTGTTCCTCTTGTTTTTAATCGATTGACGAAAACGAGACGATCGTAGAAAGAAAACGAAGTCTTACAGAGAGAGAGAGAGAGAGAGATTGTCTTAACAGACAAAGGAAGGTTAAATGAACCTCCACGTGCCTGTCTACCGCGCGTGTGTTCACGCATCTTGAGTTTTCATATTTGCAGTTATTGCCATTATATTTTTAATTTAACGTTATTGCCCAAAACTTATAGAATGATCAATCTGAAGTACATATAGTGGTCGATTCTGTCCAATTCAGTCCATAACGTATAATAGTGTTCATAAAATCTAACATACATACAATAAAAAGTACAAAAGAAGAAGACAGAAGAGTAATGTTATGGAAATGTGAGTGCAAATGAGCATTTTGGGTGTTTGATTCATCTCTTTCCTTTTCCTTTGGCTTTGGAATCAAAATGATGAGACTTGAGCTTTTTCTTGCGCGGCTCATTGGCCGTGACGCTACCACCGCCTCCTTCCCTGAATGGCATTCCCATGAGAGCCAATAGTTTTTGCCCTTCTTGATCCGTTTTGGCTGTCGTGGCGATACACACATCCATTCCTCTTGCTTTCCCAATCGCATCAAACCTAATTATACCATCATTTCGTAATTCTACCCTTTCAATCTACAATTTGATGCAAATTACATAATGACATTTGATAATTTTGCCCCATGAACGAAAGACTTCACTGGAGGATTATCCATTCCAATCAAAGCTGCAAATAGGAATACCTGATTTCTGGGAACACACTTTGATCACGGATCCCAATGCTGTAGTTCCCCTGCCCATCAAAACTGTTTGAGCTCAAACCCTGGAAATCCCGGGTTCTTGGAAGGGCTAAGTTGATGAGACGATCCAAGAACGAGTACATTATCTGTACAAAAAAGAATCCAATTGAGTAAAAGGGACGAGCTTTAGTGTAGGGGAGTTGAGATTTGAACAAAATAAGACAGGAGAAACAAGAGTTGGAAGCAGAAGGGCTCACATTCCCTCTTAAAGTGACAGCAATCCCAAGTGGTTGTCCTTCTCTGATCTTGAAGGTGGCAATGGAAGCCCTTGCTCTTGTCTTTATGGGTCTCTGTCCTGTAATAAGGGCCAAATCATTCATTGCAGACTCCAATCCCTTGGCGTTTTGTGCTGCCTCTCCAATTCCACAGTTCACTACAATCTTCTCAATCTTTGGAACCTGATCAAATAGAATCACAAATCTCAACCAGATTGATCCATGGAATCATAAACATCAAAACTAATGGATACAGATTCAAGCAACTTCTCCACTAGGTCACACTGATTAGCCAAACAAAACCCAGAAATTTTCCCACAAAACCAAGCCAATCCCAAACAAGAACAATTCCTTCTAAAAAATTATCCATAAAAATCCACATCGCCTCGAGAGGAAAAGAGAGGTGGGATAAATGGATTTTACCTGGTGAATATTAGCGTACTTGAACTCTTCTTTGAGCAAAGGAATAATCTTCTCCAGATAAGCGGTTCTTAGCCGGTTGGTCTTCTCCGCCTCTGACTTCTCTACCAGTACAGTACCGGACGCCATCGCCTTCACCACCATCGATAAACCTCCGTTCCTCCGCGGCGGCGCAATAACCTGAGCGGAGGACGGAAGCGATAACGCCGGGAAACCGCCGTAAAACGAAGAAGCAGACGACTGCAGAAGTGAAAGGCACGACATTGTCGACGCTCCTCGAAGCTCGAGTGGATAAGTTGCAGTAGAATTGCGCTCGTCGTCGTTAAGGTGAAGGTAATGGTATTTTCGTGATTTGCTCAATATTTGAGGATGGGGAAATTTATTGTTTAGCCCATAAAATAATAATTATTTTAATATCACGCCCCACATTATTAATCTGAACATAAAGAACCCCAATAATACTTGAATCCAGATTTAAAATGGGTCATGGGCCCGGGTTAACGAATAATTAAGTGCCCAATATCAAGACTAACCTGCCCGTGTTAAAAAAGCATTAATGGGCCCAATATTACAACTAATGGGCCCTGTTTAACGAATAATTATGGGCCCAATATCAAGACTAACGGGCCCGTGTTAAAAAGCATTAGTGGGCCCAATAGTACAACTAATGGGCCCGGGTTAACGAATAATCAAGGCCCAATATCAAGACTAACGGGCCCGTATTAAAACAAAAGCATTGATGGGCCCAATATTACAGCTAACGGGCCCATGTTAACGAGCATTAATGGGCCCAATAATACCTAATGGACCCGGGTTATACGTATACCCGTATTTCTCATCGGGTTTTGGGACCCGGACCGAGTTGTCGTCCTTTATACAGAAGTCTCTTACCAGCGACCTCTCTCGCTTTCTGCCCCTCCGTCGCTGCTGTTTCTCCTTCCCTCTTCTCCTCCGACTTGCCTATATTGGCTCTGCAACTCTTTTGTTCAACCATGGTGTTTCCGTACATGGAAACCGTTGTTGGTAAGCATCTTCTTCTTGTTGAAGAAATCTCGACTATTTGTGTCCGGTCGTCGCATTTTATATCGTTTGGTTGTTTTGCTTTTTCTTTAGTTCCTCGCGTGTCAAGGCTCCGTGTTTGGCTTCTCAACCATTTTTCTTTTACCTTTTCCGGGTGGTTCGTCTTACATATATTGATCTGAGATTATGTTGATCGAACTATTTTCCTGTTTTACGTGTGCATTTGTCCGTCCGTTGTCTACGGGTCTCATGATTTCTACATCAACTGCTGCTTTGATTATTGTGTATGAGGTCTTATTCATGAAGTATACATCTCCATTTGGGAGTCATTAGGGTTTGGAGAGAAGAGTTGGAAGTTGTTAGGGCAATTGCTTTTTGTTTCTTCTAGGTTTTGTATTACCCGACCTGATTTTAAGGACAACTTTACTGGTGGACTATAAATTTCGGTGTCTTTTATGTACGTGAACACGAATTCCATTCTTTAAAATGTTCTAAGTGCGCCTATGGTTGCATAATTTGGGGGCCTATGAAATATAGTCACAGATGGTTCATTGATAAATACTATTGGAGTGCTCTAAGCCAATTGTTAAATTGGCTGTGGCAACTCTTTTTCTATAATATGGTGTAAAACTTATGAACAGCACTTTTTCATGTTTTAAAAGCATGAGAACAGGAATACGATTTGAACGTTTTAAGTTTTTTCTTAGTGTGTGGTTTATCTGAATCATGTCTCTGTTCTTATCCATTTTCTTACAGGGTTCATGATAATAATGTATATATTTGAAACATATTTGGATTTGCGGCAACATGCTGCTCTCAAGCTGCCAACTCTCCCGAAAACATTGCTAGGACTAATCAGTCAAGAGAAGTTTGAGAAATCTCGAGCATACAGTCTTGACAAAAGGTTTGTCTTATTTAGTGTATGTCTTGTCTTTGGACCACTTAATTATATGTCTCTCTTATTTTGTTCCATGTCTGTCATTTTTGTTACTATAACATCTTATGATGTTGTTGATTTTGTCATCTTTTTCAGCTATTTTCACTTTGTCCATGAGTTTGTGACTATACTTATGGACTCTTCCATTTTGTTCTTTGGGATATTGCCTTGGTTTTGGAAGGTACATTATCTAACATTTATTTGGTCTCCTTTAACATTTATTTGTTCAGCCTTATGATTATCTTAGATTTTTCATTATTGCTGCAGAAATCAGGAGATTTTCTACCTTTGGTAGGTCTTGATCCAGAGAATGAAATACTACACACTCTCTCATTCTTGGCTGGTGTTATGATATGGTCACAGGTCCCTTTCACATCCAAACTAAATGACTGATTCTTTCTGCCTTGCTAAATATATTTAGGGTAATAATTTTGTTCTTTAATTCTGATGCAGATTACTGATTTGCCATTTTCTTTGTATTCAACATTTGTAGTCGAGGCCCGGCATGGTTTCAATAAGGTATGTCATGCTTCCGGAACAATCTCATGGTTGCATCCATTGTGAAACAAAATTTTGTCCTGTCATGAGCATGATGCCACCGTAGAACTTAATTTCCTTCACTTCTGTTTTTCAGCAAACAATATGGCTATTCATCAGGGACATGATCAAAGGAACACTTCTCTCTGTTATACTAGGCCCACCTATCGTAGCTGCAATTATCATCATAGTACAGGTGTGGGGATGCATATTTTATTGTTCTTTTTTTTTGTTGCAATCAAAATAATATAGTTTTATTATATTAATTGAATTAGCCCATCCATGTTAACATTTTTATATTTCATTTATTTTTCAGAAAGGGGGTCCTTACTTAGCCATCTATCTATGGGCGTTTATGTTTGTCCTGTCTCTTGTGATGATGACTATATACCCTGTCGTGATAGCTCCACTTTTCAATAAGTTCACTCCTGTGAGTATTTATGTCTCGGATCATATCCTTCAATGTTATGTTATGTTAAGACATCTTATCCTTTGGCCACTCTCTGTGTATGAATAGCTTCCAGAAGGAGGCCTCCGGGAGAAAATTGAAAAACTTGCTGCTTCACTGAAATTTCCTCTGAAAAAGTTGTTTGTTGTTGATGGATCTACAAGGTCAAGTCATAGCAATGTGAGGACTTGGATTTAGATCTCTTTACATGTTCATTTATCGATCATAATACAGTTTTATTGTTTTTTTTTTTCATCATTATTGTTAGGCTAAGTTTTTGTTTATAATCCTTCTATATCATGTATGCAAGTATGTATATGTGTATGTGTATGTGTGTGCTCACTCTTCCTCCAACATTTTACAGGCATACATGTATGGTTTCTTCAAAAACAAGAGGATCGTTCTCTATGATACTTTGATCCAGCAGGTACTTATGAAGATACTTCAAACTAGAAAATCAAAATGTTATGTGTCAAATTATGGTTTAAATATATAATATGAAAGTAGCTCTGCTTTAGTATTATCATGAAGCAGATTTAGAGGACTGAAGCAACGGGATTGATCTGTTTTGGCAGTGCAAAAATGACGATGAAATTGTTGCTGTAATTGCGCATGAATTAGGACACTGGAAGCTCAATCATACCATGTACTCATTTATTGCTGTCCAAGTATGTCCTTCTTTCTCTTTGGCCGCGTCCTTCTTCATAAATTATTTCCTTATCCTCTTAATGATTCAACTTTCCTTTTTCAGGTCCTTGCTTTCTTGCAATTTGGAGGATACACTCTCGTGAGGAATTCAACTGACCTCTTCAGGAGTTTTGGATTTGATACACAACCAGTTCTCATTGGTCTCATCATATTTCAGGTTTGAATATCGAATCAAATACAACAAAACAATGCACGCATGATAAATATTTATTATTATTTAATATTATCGTTCTGCGTTTACTCCTCTCCTTGATAACGAGTGAATCATGAATTACTATTTTTGCAGCATACCGTTATTCCACTTCAACACCTAGTTAGCTTTGGCTTAAATCTCGTGAGTCGGTCGTTTGAATTTCAGGTGATTATTCGTTATTTCCTCCATGTTAACTAATACCCATCATCAAAATCCGTCCCTAATATGGCTTTTTTGGTATTTCAGGCTGACGCTTTTGCGGTGAAGCTTGGGTATGCCAAGGATCTCCGTGCTGCTTTAGTGAAGCTACAGGTGAAACCATAGACAATTAACGTATGAATATACAATACGATGTTTGAATTGCATTGTCAGTTGATGACAATGGTGTTGGTTTCAGGAAGAGAACTTATCGGCCATGAACACAGATCCATGGTACTCAGCGTACCATTACTCACACCCTCCTCTCGTCGAAAGACTGGATGCCATTGATGGAGATGACAAAAAGACAGACTAAGCTGTTATGTTATACATCATCATTATCATCATCATTATCATCATCATCATCATGATCTCATTCCCTTTTGAGCTACAGGTATATCATCGTATCTGTGTCTGTCTGGGG
Organism: Gynandropsis gynandra; assembly: GCA_036759665.1. Classification (NCBI taxonomy): domain Eukaryota; kingdom Viridiplantae; phylum Streptophyta; class Magnoliopsida; order Brassicales; family Cleomaceae; genus Gynandropsis; species Gynandropsis gynandra. The sequence goes on along the minus strand of CM071863.1, from coordinate 229,912 downwards.
AATTGATATCTACACCACACTCTGTCTCTCTCTGGTTTGGTCCAGATTCCATTATGGGATTATGTCTCTCCTGTTGCCTTAAGATGATTTTGTCGGGATAGTCCTCTCGGTGGTGACTTATTTTAACATAACTACTTGCAATCACGTTTAAAAATGTCACATCCAACTATATTTCTGTATGTCCATTTCTTGGTCAAGAACAATGAGAGGTTAAAAGATTGGTATTTTAGATACCCACCGGAAAAATAAGCTCTTTTTACTTATTTACTTTTGCAAATGATTCTGATCCAAACATCTTGTTATGATTGTTTATAGATGATTCATGATGATGATAGGAATTTCCAACCTTTAAGTATTATTATATATATATATATATTGTAAAATTCTTTCGATGGCATTCAGTTAGTCGATAAAGTTCTAGAGTCTGATTAGTCGGTAATCAGTTGTTTTTTTTTTTTATTTCTTTCGTAATTTGTAGTATCACATTTTATCATTTTCTAGTTTGAAATATAAAAGTAACAAATATATTAATTTTAAATTGATTTTGATTTTATATTCTTTTATAAATATCTAAATGATATTATTTTAGATAAAAGTAATTTAAAGAAAATTACATTCAAGTCTAATCATGGGCGGTAGTCTAAGAGATTAGATGGAAGCTTTAGAATGTATTTATATATATTATGTCTTTAAAAGGTTTAATATCTATTTAGCAAACCTAATTTATCTCAGCCATCAAACTCTACAAAAAGCCATGCAATCTTTAATTAATTGTTGATATTTCTCTATTAGAACATTTCGTTTTAGAAAATGCCAAAAAATGGAATGACTAATTTTACAATTTTACAATTTATAAATTTGCATCAACCAATAAGTAAGGTATAAGGAATTGGCGTATCTGAATATTCATTTAATAGGACCAGTGTTGATGAAATGTATAATGTACATTATTAGAAGAATGAACATGATTGGTTGAAATATAAAATAAATGGGTACAATCTAACAAGACTATAAAATAAAGTCAACCCTTTATTATAATTTATATCCCATTTAGTTCAAATAAATAAGATAGGATTATGCAAAATCCGACGGCGCCAATGCCCTGGATTGGATTCCATGGAGCTTACGCGTATTTCCTTCTATCGCCTTGAAGCCATATTTACACAAAACTCCTCGCAAGGGGCAGTTCGTCACTCTCTACCCCCTCAATCGAGAAAGGGTAAAATCGTCATCTAATGAAGTTTCCCTTTTTCTTACCGTCACCACATGAGACTAGAGTACACTGACAAACTCGTGACAGCTCGTTCACACGGACACTCTAAAAGCTTCCATAAATCCCTCTGATTTATTACCAATCCAATTTTCTTTCTTTAATTATTATTACGTTCGTTTTATGTGTTTATTAATTCTCTCTCTTTCCATTTTTTTGGATTTTTCGGTCCCTCCGCTTCTGCTTGCGTAAATACAAGTGCTGCGGCGTTACCTAAAGATTCCCCGGAGAATCGGATTCTTTTGCCGGGAAATTGTGATTTTCCGGCAAGATATGCTAAGAATTCGAAAACCCATTATCGGATCATTGTTGGGTTTTATGCAACGGAAATAAAAAAGAGGGCACGATGTCGATATACAATGCTACTTTTATCAACACCGAACTCTCGAAACCAACGTCGATCTTCGGTCTACGGCTATGGGTCGTCATCGGAATCTTGCTCGGATCTCTCATAGTCATCGCCCTCTTCCTTCTATCCCTCTGCCTAACCTCTCACCGTAAAAGCCGAAAGCCGCGCGTGGTCTTAGGCGCCGTCGCTGCGCCACCAATCCCAAAGGAGATTAAGGAGATCGTGCACCACCATGCGCCAGTGGCCGACCACCACCACTTGGCGCAAGCCGTACCCTCAGAGATCCAAGTCGATATGGGGAAGATGGAGCACCGGGTCGTGTTCTCTGACCGGGTCTCGAGCGGGGAGAGTAAGGGAACAGTGACGGCCAGTGAAACGGCATCATTTTCCGGAAGCGGCAGCGTGGGACCGGAGGTTTCGCATCTTGGATGGGGCCGGTGGTATACTCTGAGAGAGCTGGAGGCAGCAACGAACGGCCTCTGTGAAGAGAATGTGATCGGAGAAGGTGGGTATGGAATTGTGTACCGTGGAATTTTAACTGATGGAACTAAGGTTGCTGTGAAGAACCTTCTTAATAACAGGTAATTAATTAATTAATTACCTTTCTTTCGGCATGTTCTAGACTCACTGTGTGTTGGGTTTTACTCATTTCTGTCTGATGATCCCCTTCAGTTGGTTGTGTTTTGTCTGACAATGTATATATTTGTAAGAAATGGAATGTGTGTATATATATATATATATATATAGATGTCATATTTCATTTTTGCATTATGAAATTGAAGGGGTCAAGCCGAGAAGGAATTCAAAGTGGAGGTAGAGGCAATTGGGCGTGTACGACACAAGAATCTCGTTAGGCTTTTAGGGTATTGCGTTGAAGGTGCTTACAGGTAAAAATAAATGACCATCTCTTCTTACCATTCATTCATTCATTCAAGCCCTTTTATTAACCCAATCTGTTGGAACAGAATGTTGGTCTATGAATACATAGACAATGGCAACTTAGAGCAATGGATACATGGTGATGTGGGAGATGTCAGTCCATTGACTTGGGACATCCGTATGAACATAATACTCGGAATGGCAAAAGGGTACACGACATGTAAAAAAAATGCAAAGATCATCAAGTGAAATCTCTATTTTCATTGTTCGTATATACATTCATATATATATATATATATATCGACAGATTGGCATATCTACATGAGGGTCTGGAGCCAAAAGTTGTACACCGTGATATAAAATCCAACAATATCTTGCTTGATCGTCAATGGAACCCAAAGGTCTCAGATTTTGGATTAGCTAAGCTCTTATGCTCTGATCAAACCCACGTGACAACTCGTGTCATGGGAACATTCGGGTCAGTTTTATATTCAGTAATTTACATTGAATGTTAATTAGGGTAAACGTTTATATTATGAATCTGATATTGAAAATATATAATCAATGTTTTATCAGTTATGTGGCACCAGAATATGCATGCACTGGAATGCTAAATGAGAAGAGCGATATATATAGCTTTGGAGTATTAATAATGGAAATAATAACCGGGAGGAATCCAGTTGATTACAGTCGGCCTCGAGGAGAGGTATTAATTTTCACATGAAATTCTGATTTTTTAGTGTATTAATTTCAAAGAGGAAAATTGTGATTGACATTTGATTTCACAGGTGAACCTGATGGAATGGTTGAAAGCCATGGTTGGAAACAGAAGGTGTGAAGAAGTAATCGATCCAAAACTAAACTCTTCGATTTCGTCAAAGGCTTTGAAACGTGTATTGCTTGTTGCTTTACGTTGTGTGGATCCAGACGCCAATAAGAGACCTAAAATGGGACATATCATTCATATGCTCGAAGTTCAACACTTACCCTTCCGTCATGTAATCATACTAACTCTGATGAGATATATTGCCTCTGCATTATTACACATATACATACATATATATGGGCATGAAATCATACCTAAACAAGCATATATGCTCGATTATATCGAACCCATTTGCCAATAATTTGATTTTTTTTTTTTTTGAAGGAGCGAAAGGCGGAGGTGAACCGCCGTCAGTGCCAAGAGAAGCAACAGACGGAGACGGAGACGGAGACTGAGACTGAGACAAGCCAAAGCGAGAGTGGTTCAACACATAGGTGGAGATGATGATGATGATGATGATGATAATACACACTCCATCTTCCGTAATCTTAATTTCTTCTCATTATCCTTTTTTTTTCTTTTTGTTATTCCATTCTAAATCTTTGTGACGCAAGGAAAAAAAATACATATATGTATTATTTTCATCAATTCTTTGTTAAATAGGCCTCGCGTTACATATAGATATATATATAATTCAATCTCTCTTTCTTCTTTGTAACTATCCACCAGCTTTTTGTAACATTTTTTGTGTGAAAATCTCAATATATACATAAAATACACACACACAATAATACCCATATGGATGTATCAAAATTGATTTTGGGCAAAATAATTTAAGATTAATGTATTTTATCTGAAAACAAAAGATATCTAATTAAAAAAGCCCAATTTGGTCTAAATAAAAATGGGCTTACGGAACGGCGTTGGTTAATGAAATTGCTAATTGATTCACGAAAGACCCAATAATCTGGCCCAATTAAAACATATATAATAAACAACGCTCGATTGAATTTTTTTGTTGGTTACAGACACATCTCAACCGTACACGCGTCCGACTGTCGTATATATTCGTCACAGACTCGTGACTCGAACTTATTCCTTTCGCCTAACAAATCAACGGCGACCTGAATTTCTTTGGTGTGTTTCATCCGCAACTTTTTGTGACTAGTCGTATAAGAACGCGTTTGGAATCGTAATTTCCTGGAAATTCCTTCTCTCTGTTCCTCCTCCTGATATCGATCGGTTCGAATTGCTGACCCATTTCTTGTTTCTGATTTTTCTTTTCGTCTCTGTGATTAAAGCCCTATCTTTTTTTTTTTGTGTGTGTAGAGAGAAATTAGGTTTTTCTGTAGTAAGCGGTAGTTTTATCGAAGAGTTTACCACTTTTAGGTGAGTTTTGATTTACTTGTTTTATTTATTGTTGATTTCATGATTCGTTTTGTGTCATTTTATGACATGAATTTCAATCTAAGTTGTCCGGAATCAGATGGTAAGATCTTTGTCATGTTATTATACTCTGATTAGATGGTTTTCTTTCCTTTATATTTGGTTATAGATCAGGCAGTGGATCTATTGATTTGAAGACCTTTCCCTGTGATAATTTCGTATTTTTGAGTTCTAGTTTATTGGATTTTAAAAATAAATAAATATTGAAAATTGTTGATTGGTGTTTGCTTTTCCTGCGTAAGATCTGTTCAAAACATCCATACAATGATAAGATCTGTTCAAAACATCCATAAAATGATGTCAGATTCCATGGATTGTAGATTGAAACATAGTGTTTGTTGTTTGTTGGGAATGAAATGTTCTTGATTTCTGTTTCAGGAAAACAATTAAGATGAGTCGTCCTTGGGATCCACCGCGTGGGTTTTTCCCTTTTGGGAACCCTTTCAAGATTTTATCCCCAAAGAAGTCAGATCTATCACCAAAGCTTTTCTCTTTGTTGAATATTTTCGAGGAGAATTTAGCAGCGAGGATTAATAAACTCATACCGAAAGATAACAAAGAGATCCTTACATTCTCATGGATGAAACAAGCCATGGAATCTCTTTCTGATACTCATAAGACCATCAAAACCCTAATAACCGATTTAGAGCTTCCAGTGTCAGCATGGGAAGATCAATGGATTGATATGTATTTGGACGTTAGCGTTAAGCTGCTTGATCTTTGCAATGCCTTTAGCTCAGAGCTCAGCCGTCTGAACCAAGGCCATCTATGGCTCCAACTTGCTTTGCATAATTTGGAGACCAATTGTCCCAATAATCATTCAAAGGCAAGATCTTCCATGGACAGTTGGAGGCAACATATTGTCTGTAAGAACCAGAGAATTGAAAATTGCCGTACAATCTTGAGCAGCCTTGTAGGAATGTTGAATCTCCCTAAGGTGAAAAACTCAGCAAAGGGGAAAGTACTCATGCGAGCTTTATATGGTGTAAAGGTTAAGACTTTGTATATCTCTGGTGTATTTGCTGCTGCATTTTCGGGTTCATCACAGAATCTTTTGTATATACCTGTGTCAGATGAGCTTCCATGGGCACAAGCGTTCATGGAAATGCAGAACAACATAAACCCAGAAATCAAAAACATATTTTTGTCAGGTGGGTTGACAGTTTTGAAAGAAATTGAAGCTGTTGATTTGGGAGTGAAGAAGTCTGTCACAGATGGGTCAGTTCCCATTGTGTTGGAACCATTGAAGAAGTCTGTCACAGAGCTGTCTGAAGGGATAGATATTGTTTCCAAGGAAGTGGACAGCTTCTTCAAGGTTGTCTTGTCTGGACGAGATGCACTACTTGGGAACCTCAGGTCGAGTGATGCAATGGTGACGTCACCAAAAAAGGCTGCCGGAAAAAATTGTATAGGGCAGAGAGGCGTGAGAGGATCTTAGTAAGATCAAGGTGTGTGTATAGATGGATTAAGTGTTCCATCTTGTGGGTGAATGTTATATGTAGCTGTCTTGGTGGTGATGCTGGTTTCAGATTTAAGCTTTGGTGTATATTATTATTACATCTTATGATGGCTATGTATTTTGTAAACATAAATTTCCAAAGTCATATATGCGATAACATTGTTAAGCTTGATATAGAAACCCTACTCTATTGGTTTATTCTAGTAAAAAAAAAAACCTCCAATTATAAAATTCAGCCGATTTCTCCTCAATTTTGTCAATTCAGCCGATTACTCCTTCCGTTATATAAATCGTATAATGAAGTTAACAGATCCAATTTTGATTCAATTTGAATACTCGTTTTTTACTCATATTATATCCCATTTTTAACCCCGATTTCGACACAAATTCATCCAAATATAACCCGATTTCACCTATTTTAATCCGATTTCACGTAATTTTTACTCGATTTCACCCAATTTCAACCCGATTTTACCCAATTTTTACTCTATTTCAATCAAATTAAACCGATTTCACCCTATATTAATCCAATTTCACCAAAATTTACCCAAAATGGGGTTAACTGACGTCCAAATTCGACTCCACCGTTAACTGACGTCATAAATCGATTTATATCATATTATGAAAATGCAAATTTCCTAATAATCAATCAGATTAATTCAGAACAGAAATTGAAATTGAGTTGACTTGAATATTATTCGACAGATTGATCCACCCCCATCTTGGGTTCGTGCATTACACGTATTCCTTTATTTATAATCGAAACATACATATATATATAGAGAGAGAGAGAGAGAGAGATACAATTGAACACATTTTGAAGCCTTCAAGCTTGACGAATCTCTTCGAATTCTGCTTGAAGAAAGATGGTATCATTGAAGAGGTATCCATTTGAAGCATCTCTAGAGAGGTCTTTGAGAGGCATAAACTTCTGGAAACCCAATGCTGGATCACTCCTTCCAAACCAATGATTCACTGAAATTATCATGAAATTATCATATATATATATATATATAATTAAAAAATAAAAATAAAATTAGCATAAAATAGTACATTGTCTTTGCTTGTTGTTGGAGGTATTGCTCCGATTCAACACTCTGAGTTTGGCTTTAGTGAAGGCTTTTGCAGTTGACCCAGGAGTTGTTGCATCCGTTAAACACAGATACACCGCCAATGAACTTCCCCATCCATCTCCATCTCCTCCAGGACCAATTTGTAATTTCCTATACATATATATATACATTCACATATACACTTACATAGACATATATATATATATATATATAGAGAGAGAGAGGGTACGTACCAATTGGTTCCACCGACATTGAAATCGTCGGAGAAGTAGAACTTAGTCTTTTCAAGAAGAGAGAAGTGAGTGATCTTCCATGTGAAGGTGTCGAGAACCATGTTTTGTTTTCGAGTTTGATCACTTTTGCTAATCTCAGATCCATTTAATACATCATACTTAACATCGTTTCGGTCTTTTTTTATTCCTTTCTTCGTCCTTTTTTTTAATAATAAAATAAAATTAGGAATAAATTTGTGTAAACACGGCACGACAACATTGGATCTTGACTTGATGTATTAAAAAGTCTTTTCTTAATCGATTATGCTTCCAAAAGTCGGTCTTTTTCATCTTCTCCACGACGTTACATGGGCCCTCACGTGTTCCATTCCATGTTTGGACCTTTCTTAAGTGGGTGTCAAAGTATCACATTTTTACTCTTTTAAAAGGTTTATTTTGATTAATATTTTAATATTATTATTATTTATTATTGATCATATATATATATATATCATTTTATGGTAATGGGTATTTTACTGTAAATCTAAATCATTCAAAACATGTTCATCCTTTTATTGTCTATATATAATGTTTGATTGTTGATTTGGGCTTTTGAGTTTCATTACAAAATATTTGGGGTTTTCTAATGAAACCCAAAATATTATTTGCAGCCCGAGACTCACTTTGGATCCACAAGGACGTGATATTTAACAAGTTTATATCTTTATGTGTTATATATATGGTCTCAGAGGGTGATCATATTCGTATTTGTTATATATAATATATAATATATTACATGGATTATGATGAAACTTTATAAAACTTTAGAATATTACCATAAAAACATACTATTCAGTTTTTCTTTAATGAAATTATGATGTTATTTTTAGAATATCACATGAATTATGATGGTTATTTTAAAGTCAATTTATAATTGTATTTTTTGGTGGTAGTTGATCGTATATTAGTAAGTTATGATAGTTTTGCTTTTTTTGGTAATGTTTATATATTTACGCACAGTACACTTAACTGTATTTCATTTTATACAATCTTGATATTTGAAACAATTATAATAAGCTATAAAAAGGAAAGCAAACTAATATTTTAGAGAAAATAATATTTTTTTAAGGAATCTAACGACGAGTATTAGTTTCCCCAAATGTAGAAACAGTATTTAACTAATATATAGAAGTTTTTTTTTAAATTACGAACAAAGGGCCACATGAAATGACACGTAAGCCTTGGAGATGACGAAGCCGTGCTAATAACATAAACAGTCGACCGTCAGATTCTCTGTCCCTGACTCGCCATTTGTCCAATCTTCCTTCAGAACCTTCAAGATCCGACGGCTCTCCTTCGCCGAGCTCACCAAATCCTCGCTGCATCCGATCCCTGTCTCCCTCCATCCATGTGGCCCACACGTGTACACCACTCTCCCGCCTGTCGCGCGTGTTTCTCACGCTTCACATTTTCCGTCGTTCCAGGAATCACGTTGTTCTTAGGCCTAAAAAAAAAACCAAACTTAAATCCCCTAGCCGGTTTTACAGAAATACCCACCGAGGCAAAATCTCATGTGCATGCTCTATCATGCGCCGTCACGTGACTAATCGCCTCGATCACGTGACTTAACACTACATTTTTTTGAAATAGACTTTTCTATTGGTTGGTAATGATGTTGGAAAAACAAGTGAGTATTGTTTTACGTTAAAATAAAGGGTAAAACTCCTATTTCCACCCAAACTTTGCGTACTTTGCTTATTCCCCCTCATGTATGACACTCATTCTATTTCCCCCTCATCTATCATCCCTAATCTTATTCCCCCCTCAAGTTTTTTAATTAAGCCTATTCCCCCACGTTGTTTAAAATTCTATTAAATATCCAGAATTTTGACCCAAACCCTAAAAACCCATCAATTTTGACCCGATTTCATACCCAATTTTGACCCGACCCGACCAAAATTAAAATTAAATTAAATCCGGTTTACCCAATTATTTACCCAGTCCGGTTTAATATAATTTTGACCGGTTTACTGAATTTTGACCCAACCCAATTTATTATAATTTTGACCCGGTTTACTGAATTTTGACCCGGTTTTGTTGAAATTGTCCGGTTTTGATGAAATTGACCCGGTTTCTCCCGGTTTTGCTGGAATTTTTATCCGGTTTGCTGAAATTAATCCGGTTTTGACCCGGTTTTGTTGAAATTGACCCGGTTTTTTCCCGATTTTGATGGAATTTTTATCCGGTTTGCTGAAATTGATCCGGTTTTGACCCGATTTTGTTGAAATCGACTCGGTTTTGTTGAAATTGACCCGATTTTTTCCCGATTTTGATGGAATTTTTATCCGGTTTGCTGAAATTAATCCGGTTTTGACCCGGTTTTATTGAAATTGACCCGATTTTTTCCCGATTTTGATGGAATTTTCATCCGGTTTGTTGAAATTGA
>CM071863.1:187579-219955 GCA_036759665.1 Gynandropsis gynandra | reverse complement strand
CGTATCAATTTCAGCAAACTGGATAAAAATTCCATCAAAACCGAGAAACAATCGGGTCAATTTCAACAAAACCGAGTCGATTTCAATAAAACCGAGTCAATTTCAACAAAACCGGGTCAAAACCGGATTAATTTCAGCAAACCGGATAAAAATTCCATCAAAATCGGGAAAAAATCGGGTCAATTTCAATAAAACCGGGTCAAAACCGGATTAATTTCAGCAAACCGGATAAAAATTCCATCAAAACCGAGAAAAAATCGGGTCAATTTCAACAAAACCGAGTCGATTTCAACAAAATCGGGTCAAAACCGGATCAATTTCAGCAAACCGGATAAAAATTCCATCAAAATCGGGAAAAAACCGGGTCAATTTCAACAAAACCGGGTCAAAACCGGATTAATTTCAGCAAACCGGATAAAAATTCCAGCAAAACCGGGAGAAACCGGGTCAATTTCATCAAAACCGGACAATTTCAACAAAACCGGGTCAAAATTCAGTAAACCGGGTCAAAATTATAATAAATTGGGTTGGGTCAAAATTCAGTAAACCGGTCAAAATTATATTAAACCGGACTGGGTAAATAATTGGGTAAACCGGATTTAATTTAATTTTAATTTTGGTCGGGTCGGGTCGGGTCAAAATTGGTATGAAATCGGGTCAAAATTGATGGGTTTTTAGGGTTTGGGTCAAAATTCTGGATATTTAACAGAATTTTAAACAGCGTGGGGGAATAGGCTTAATTAAAAAACTTGAGGGGGGGAATAAGATTAGGGGTGATAGATGAGGGGGAAATAGGATGAGTGTGATACATGAGGGGGGAATAAGCAAAGTACGCAAAGTTTGGGTGGAAATAGGAGTTTTACCCTAAAATAAAACATTCGGTACAAATTTTAGATATGTGTTTTTTTTCATTTACAAAAGAAATGGTCTATACTTATAGTAATAGACTTCGGATGTAAAATTTTAATATGATTTATTATATATTCCAATTATGCTCATCGAAAGATCATTGGTGTTTTACGATGGGAATGATCCCATGGGATTATGGTCGCGCTGTAAGTGTTAAAAATTGGTAAATTTAGCGGCAGCCTTTTATTTATTTTATTTTAATTATTTATTTGCCCCCAATTGTATCATTTAGGGCATTTTCAGTAAAAAAGTCGAAGACCTAGGGATAAAATCGACTAATTACAAAAACAGATCGAAATATATGAAGGGCCGAGAAAGCAACAGAAAGTTAAAAACGCAAAAACCCTTCGTATCAAGTTCTGTGAGATCTGCGCCAAAAAAAAGAAAGGAAAAAAAAAACCGCTCGAGAAGAAGAGGTGAATCGGAGTATGCATTGGCATGTATATATGCATATGCTTATCTGTAAGCTTTCATGGCAAGATATATATATGCAATAGTATATGTAAGCATTTTGACTGTTGGTTTCTCTGGGTTTTGAATAGCTTTGGGGTAAAATGAGGATTCGGAAGAACACGACACTGTCGTCCCTGCTTTTGGCGGGCGGTTGTGGCGGTGAGAGACCGCAGACGCATGTGTGCCAACTCAACCAGTCTCCGTGGGATGTGATTCCGTTCAGTTCCTCCGGCGATGGCGGCGCCAACGCCGCCGCAGCGTTAACCAACCAACTCGACTCGTCGTGGTTCCTCCCTTCTTCGTCGTCTTCTTCTCCGCGCATTCTCCAGGTAAACCACGTTCTTCCATTTCCCTATATTCTTGTCGGATTTCTCTGCCATAAGTGTCCCGCATTTCTCTAGTTTTATCTCCGACTATCACCACCTTCCCGCATTAGGGTTTTCTGTTGGGGAATACAAGGAACCCTAAATTATGGATTTCGGGTTCCTGGGAAGTTTGGTTTATCGATTAGGGTTAGTGGGTCGTTATTATTTTCATTCTGCGGTGCCTCTCGTTCACTGGGCATCGTTTTCTCGCGGATTATTCTTTTGATATGAAGTCGGAAAACTGACTGTATTTTGGACACCAGTTCGACGGGGACGATAGCTTCAATGGGAATGTAAGCTTGGGCGATTCTACTGGCGTTGCTGAAAGGTAAACCCGTTACTCTCCCTCCAATCATTTCCACATTATCGATTATCGTCTGCTTCGTGTTTCTGCGTTCTAGGGTTTTTGGGTATTCGTCTTAGATAATCGTGTAATTCATATCCGAACCGGATTCAAAATGCCGGGCGCCATGGCTGACCCGGTTCCAATTTCGAGCTTTTATTGTCCGGGAAATTCTTCGGCGTAAAGTTTACAAAAAAAGGAAACAATAAACTTTCAGTGTTATGTCCGTCGAGAAGCTCGATATGATTGCGGAGAAATCACTCGACGAAGAACACGCCGATCGGTCGGGGTGGAGGAGGAGCAGCAGCAGCAAAGCCAGGAAAAGCAAAGCCCACGACCCCAATTTTTCTCAGAAGACGTCCGGCGTCAAGTGCGTCGACCAAACGACGCCGGCGTCTGAAACTGCCAGCTCTCCGCCTCGGAGGGGACGGCCACGTGGCACGGTTAAGAAAGCTACCGCGACAAACCCTTACGAGTTTTACTACTACTCAGGGTTCGGGCCACGGTGGGGGAAAAGGCGAGGCGGCGGCAAGAATGGGAGCGAGGAGGAGACGGTTATTATTAGTAATGGGAAGGGCGATTATGGGCATCATAATAATAATAATAACAATAATAATAATAATAATAATAATAATAATAATTATATGAATAAGAAGAATGGTAGTAGTGGCGAGGAGGATAAAACGGCGGCGTTTGGAGAGGGGAGTAGTAGTGAATACAATGGGTTGGAGGAGGAAGAAGATGACGTCGTGGACCAAGCCAATGATAACGGGAGGCTGATAAAAAAGAGGGCGAGGAAGCCCGTAAAGGCAAGGTCTTTGAAATCCCTTATGTGAAATATTCTCACTTCTCCATGGGCTTTTCCGTAATTTAACAACCCACTTTTCCTTCTTCCCTCCTCCTCATCTTCTGTAGTCGGAAGATGGGTCTGTTGTATGTTTTGGATCTTTGGGCCTTTTTTTTCTTCTCTTTTTTTTTATATAAAAGAGTTTATATTAGTTTAATTTCATTCATTTAGTTCCTCTTCATATGTACTTATCCTTGTCTGGTTTGGACATGTTTTTTTTTTAATGATGACGTGTAATGAGCGTCTCATTCATTCAACTCCGATTAGGGCTGGATCATAAAATATAAATGTAATTTTGTTGGTAGATAACATGTTTTCGAAAATATTATACGGCTTTGTCTTTGCTTGTGTGACCGGAAAATTACTCTGAAATCAATAAAATTGGAGAAATTCTTTGTAAAAAAACAGATAATAACTTTGATCTTCAGAAGAATTTTAAAATTAAAATTAGTGTCCACATATTCCTGCCATGACCAGAAGAGGTCAACGTTAGCTTATCATTCAACGTGAATGCTAACAGTTCACGCATTAGCTTAATAATATAAAATACAAATTTATAAATAATAATAAAAACCAGTTTGAATCTTCTAAGCAAGAGCACTGCAAGCTACGAAATCCCATCAAAATAAAGTATATGAGGTTTCCAGTCGAACCGATCCATATATATAAATATATATATTTATTTATAAATTCATGCAGGATAATAGGGCTCATACACGTGAGTGTGTGTGTATGTGGAACAAGTAAAACATTTGAATAAAATCAGGAGTGATGCATGGAAGGATGAAAAGAGCATGAAGAATAATAGTTACCATAATCAAATAAAATGGGAATAGAAACAACAGGGCAGCAGTTCCTAATGTAAAATAATCAGATATAAGAGAAGAACAAATACTTGATTTGATTAAGAAGGAGTAGAGAGAGACTCTGCTCTGTAATCCTTACGTATTCCCCACAGAATCTCACTGCATCTTCTCATGCTCGGTCGAGATCGTCTATGAGGAGCTACACACTGGAACGCAAGTTCTAGAATCTTCTCCACTGCTAAGTGATTCGCCGGATTGCGTTCTAGCTTTGTGTCCAGAATGCTCATTGCTTCTCCTTTGTTGAATTTCTTGATCGCCTGTTTCCGTATAGATGACAAAAGGGTCAACCCAATACTTTGATTCAAAACCCTTTTTGCCTACGAAAATGGATTCAAACTTGAATTTTAAAAAAAAATGAGAGAGAGTTGTGAAGATCATATACCCATTTGATCGTTATGCGTTCTTTGTGTTCCCGTTCAGCTTCTATGGGACGTCGGCCTGTGACAAGCTCGACCAGTAAAACACCGAAAGAATAGACATCACTCTTCTCCGTGAGCTGATATGTGGTTAAGTATTCAGGGTCCAAATACCCTGCGGTTCCCTTTACTTGTGTAGAAACATGGGTCGCCCCAGTTTCGCTGTCAGCTGCAAGTCTGGCAAAACCAAAGTCAGCCACTTTAGCTCGGAAGTTCTCTGTCAAGAGAATGTTGGAGGACTTGATGTCTCTATGGATGATGGGGTGATCTACATTGACACACAAGACAATATTTGTAGCCATTTATGAGAAAAAAAGGGCAGATACTTTGGCATTATCATGTTCAATTGAGATCAGAACTTACCTGTATACATATGAAGATAGGTTATTGCATGAGCTACATCGATTGCAATATCCAGTCGGGTAGTGAGATCAAGAATGTTTCCATTCTTACCTACAGTAGACAAGAATCATTTATCTGTCTCATCCGATGCAAGAATGATGACAGAAAGGAAAGAGACGAAAGAGCTCACCGTCCAAGTGTTCTCGGAGAGTTCCTTTGGCAACATATTCCACAACGAGAATCATTTCGTCATTTTGCACCAAATGTCCATAGAATTTCACCAAATTCATATGTTGAATTTGAGCCAACGTCTGTATCTCACTCAGAAACTCTGCACTTTCCCCACCCTCATACATACTCTGCATCCAACCGGCAAATTTTCCATAATCGTCGGAAAGATCTTCAGAAAGTAAGACTCAGGTCCTAAGGATATGTATTTTTTATTATAAAAGGATTTTCAGAAATGGACCTTCTTGGCGCGTTTGATGGCAACGGTTGTGCCATCCCTGAGTTTCCCTTTGTATACAGTCCCAAAACCTCCCTGTCCGATCTTGAACGTGGGCGAGAAGTTCTTGGTCGTGTCGTAGATCTCTTCCATGGTGAATCTCGGATTCTCTGCCTCCTTTGGGTTGCTGCCATAATGCTTTTGGATATTTCCATGCGAACTCCGCCGTGTACGACTGCTATGTTCTGCTCATGAAAACACCAAAATAGAAAACGTTCATGAACTCGGTTCTTCGTATCATATAATTGACCCCTTTTACGTTAATATCTACTGATGCAGTCATCCAAAAATCGAGAATTAGTGTTTAAGAAGTGAAGTGAAGTTATCGAGTTGAGAAATCCAGAAATTGCGGACAGAACACAAAGAGATCAAACATGGCTTCAAACACTACCGGAGTATGCGCCGGAATTTCTAGAGAAGTTGGATTCGGGAGGAGTGAAGCAGTTGATGAAGAGCCCGGCGATCCAACGAGTGACGGAGGAGGTGGGCTTGCCGGAGGAGGCAGCGGTGGAGGAGCTGAGATCGGTGCAGAAAGAGGCGGATGCAGTAGAAGATCCGGAGACGGAAGTAGGTCTACGGCGATCGTACATCGGGAAGAGAGGTAAAATCGCCGGTAAGGGGACTCCAATGGAGAAGCAGAAATGGCGGGCGGAGGAGAGAGAGAGTAGAGAGAGAAGGAGATATATGACCGGATACCTTTTTTATAAATTTTTGAAAAAAGAGGTTAGATGGAACATCAATGAATTTATGTTATTAAATGCCAGCTGGATAATATGTTCCCTCGTTCCATTATTTTGTCAATTATATAAACAAAATGGTTGGACGCGAATTTAGTGATTTTAATCACATTACATAATAATTATATACATATTTAATTTCAAAACACAATTATTGATTAAGAAATCTAAGATCAACAGAACAAATGGTTATGATAGCATAGTTGGTCGTATCATTATATAATTATCGGTTAACATGGCAATTCTCAATGCAGGCAGTTAAATTATTTTCAAATTCCTCCATGAGTTTCTGAGTCATACAGAGGGTATTGACCTTTGACTTCTCTTATTTTGTTTCGAAGGCTCATAGCCCCCTCCTTCTTGTGTACGACGTCGTATTACGTCTCTTTTACACACTGTTGTTTCTTCTGTGGGCCGTTCTAATTTATGGCCTTTATTCGTTCTTTCAGTCTTTGCGGCCACTTCTCCATTAGATGATTTAGGATACCAAGAGTATCAAACACCACGCCATTCTTTATTTAGCTTGAGTACTGCGTGCCGTTCCCTCGGCGCCCTGAACACAAACACCACGCCGTTCTTTAACGAAACTTCGGGTGGAAGAAACCTCCGGGAAAATTAGACAGGAAAATACAGAACAAATTCTTTTGTGTTACAATCATAGGAATATATTTGGGATTTTTTCTTTATATTTCCTCTAGTATATATTTATAATTTTGTATCTTTCTATGGATATACGTGTATACACATATATACATGTATGTATACATTTGATGACGCGTTCATTCTTGCGCAAGCAGCACTCTCTTAACGGCTTTACCTACTACAGCCGGTTGAAGCGGAAGAACTCCGCCATCAAAGAGACTGGTTTCCTCAGTTTCCGGTTCCACCATCTCAACATTATATTATATTATATTAATAAACAATATTATTTTTTGAAAAAGGAAAAGAAAATGCACTTTTGTTCTCTTGCATAGCTTCGCGGCAGTTTTAGCTCAATCGTCGTCATATCTTCTTCATCGTCGTCTTCGTCCTCTCTGCTTCCTCGATGGATCGCATCGTTTCAGATCTCATCTATTCACCTCCTCTGAGTAAATTCGATTTCGCTTTCATGTTCTTGTTTGATTCTCGACATTGAGTAAGAGTTGTAGTTTTATCTGGTTTCTCTCTGAGATTCGATACTGTTTCGATTGATTGAAAATCTCTTTTGTTTTGGTCATGTTTTGGTAGGCTTCCAAACAAATTCCTGTTGTTGACGAATTGAATCAGTTTGATGTTGTTGTTACGAGTTTTGCTTTTCAATTTGGTTCATATTAGTTAACTAGTATAGTTCAAGTTGATTTACTGTTTTCTTTAACCGTCTTTGCATAATTGAATCGATTTACGCGATTTTCCTAGTATTCATACGTTTCTCCATATTGGATGGCTTATTCTTCCAAGTGATGATTGAATTCGTTTACAATTTGCTCAGTCTTTCCTCTGTTTTTGCCCGTGAAGTTCAATTTTTCGATTAATCTGTTTTCTGCTATGTATTTGGTTTTGCTGCTTCATGAGTATTGCTCTTGGCAGGATCTCTCTCATGTATCGTGGTGTGATAGTTTTTGTTTGAAACATTTACATAACTGTTCTTGTGTGAAACATATGCACAATTACGTACTGATTTAGGTTTGTTCACTTCTGAAACTTTTAGTGTCTGAATGTCAGGACCAAATTCGATGGAGTGTTTTAATTGACTGCATCAGCCAACTTAGGCCATTTTTTTTACTATGTATTTGCTTATGTTTGAAATAAACACATACATTCTCTCTGTTGTGGTTGTGGTATAATTGGATTATGTAGGTTGTTGTGTAGCTTTTGATAGAGGTTAATTCAATGGACAATTCAGACGAGATTAAGTGGTTGATGTTTTTGCTATCTTTTCAAACATTTCTGTTTAAAATCAACTGGTCTTTCCAATATTAATATGTAATGTTTGTCAGACAACGAGGAAGGAGAAGGGAATACTACTCGTGGAAATGATTGGGAAGTTGTATCACTTACGGCTTCAGCATATGCTGATTCTCTTGGTCCAAAAGGGGGGTGGATTTAAAAGATGATGACAAGGGGGATACTCACTCTAACGCAGAAACATCTCATCCTTTGTTAATGTCTCGACACTTTTTTACCCTTCAAGTGAACATGAGAATCTACCCCTGGAATACAGTGATTTCGTCTTCTTTAAAGCCTACTAAAGATGACAAACATGAAGAACCGAACATCCCATGGGAAGCTTGGTGGAGAAGAAGTGCAGCTTCCTTCCTTGTGTGCACAGACTAAAGAGGTGAATGCATTTTTTTGGTCAATTTTCATTGCATCAGCTGTGATGGGCCTTGTGATCCTCGGACAACAGTGGCAACAAGAGAGGTGTCAGTCCACAGCATTGGAAAATAAGTACGTATTAAATCACTTTCTTTGGGCTCTCTGTATGCTGTTGAAAAGGGATATAAGGATTTCATTAAGTCATGATATATTTGTCGACAGTGATGAAGAGTATGTACATAGAGTATGTCGCTAGCACAGAACGTGTAGGGGAGAGACATGTCTGAGTGAGTACCAACTAAATATATGCATGGTATGTATGGTAGTATATGTAGAAAAGACAGACATGTGTTATGTGGGAATCTGTGTGATTGCAGAAAGCTGGAAGGTTAATGACTGAAACAAGTGTTTGTAGGAGGATATAGACGGGATCTCGACTGAAAACATTGGCCCCAGCTCCTCCAACCATTGATTTGATAACCACAAAAAACAGCATAAAAAAGCAAGAATATGTATGGTTTCAGTGTTAAAACAACACACATGGGTTCGCAAGTGTGGGTGATATTGAAGGTATGGTTTCTCCATGGATCTCACATTTGAAGTAATGTGAAGTAATGTCTTCTCTTATCAACTATGAAGCTTGTTACGTTTTGATATTCCATATTGCAGGTATTCATTCTCCAACTGTTAACAATAATGATAATATCATCATCATCATCATCATCATTATTATTATTATTATTACTATTATTATTGTTATTATTATTATTATTATTAATGTGTTATATTATAACATTGATCATAATATAACTATATATAATTATTATTATTATTATTATAATTAGTTTAGTTTTTACTACATATATATAATTGGGTCACACATTGTGCATAAGTATAATGTGTATTTTTAATTTGCTAAAATCAATATTTATAGAATTTAAAAATTCGTTATTTTTCAAAACGGTAAATACAAATGTAAGGATGTTTAAATTATTTCAAATGATTGAAATAATAATCATATTTTATTAAATCGGATTATATCATTGATTTTCTGATTGAATTTTAGTTATTAATTGATCTAATATGTTAATAAATATATGTATAATATGTTCGATAAATTTATGCTTTAACATTTAAATTGTATATATTGATGTTGTTATGATAACAATAAATATATATATATATAATATCTACAAATGCAACATGATACATATTGATGTTGTTATTATAAATAGTATATATATATAATATCGAAAAATGCAACATATTGATGTTGTTATGATAAACATTATATATATATATTATATATAATATATATAATATCGAGAAATATAACATGATACATATTGATATTGTTATTATAAATAATATATATATATACATATAATATCGACAAATGCAAAATGATACATATTGATGTTGGTATGATAAACAATATATATATAATTTCGATAAATGAAACATGATACATATTGATATTGTTATCATAAATAATAAATAAATATATATAATATCGACAAATGCAATATAATATGTATTGTTGTTATGATAAACAATATATATACATATAATATCGATAAATGAAACATGATACATAAATGATGTTATGATAAACAATATATATATAATATCGGAAAAAGTAACATGATACATATTGATGTATAATATCGACAAATGCAACATAATATGCAGGGCCGGCTCAACTAGAGAAGAGGCCCTGTGCCATAAAATTAAAATAGGCTTTTCGAAACGAAATATTCGATACAAAAAATTTCTTTTATATACAATAAATGTTTATAACATTCATTTGAAAAGAGCTATTCTATTTGCATGTTTTGAAACGAAATATTCGATCAAGCTTTCCACATCTAAATTCTCTAGGAGACTACTTTCAATTATCATTAAAGCTAACCCATTCAACATTTCTTGTGGCATAGTGGTTCGCAAGTACGACTTCAATAATTTGAGCTTCGAAAAATTTCTTTCTGCAAAAGCAACAGTAATTGGAATAGTCAATAAGATTCTATACGCAATTATTGTATTCGGAAAACAATTATACTGTTTCAATAATTCTAATAAAGCAATTGTTCCTATCTTTTTTTCATTTGGTAAAAATTCTCTAAGTAACTTTAACTCAACAAAACGCTCATATCCATTGCTAGTCATTCTTTTTCTATTTCTACAAATATCATATCACAAACTAACCACAAAGATCAAACAAAAAAGCTGAATATGGACTAGCAAAATTATAGTGTGAAACAAATGAATATTTTTGGAGTGTATAATAAAAATCATGCAAAACAAAATTACCTTCAAAAGTTGCGTTTGCCGGGAGTCGAACCCGGGTCTATTGCTTGGAAGGCAATTATCCTAACCGTTGGACTACAAACGCTTGCACGGAGGGTAACTGTTCCGAAATTAGAAGTTAAAAAACTGTCTTCTGAGGATACATAAATAAACAACCACCACCATTATTCATAATGGAAATATTACAAGCAACAGAATGGAGCATGTAAGATATATATATATATAGATATATGGGTTACTTTGGCTCCATATCCATTCTCAGGCATTCTTCTGTGTTTGGATGGTTGGTGGTGGGATGGTGGGCCTAGTCAAAAACCTTCTCTCCGGTAGCAAAGAAGTTCCAGACCAGCGTTCCGACAATGTACAATGCAACTGCTACTTTGAACACATCGTCCCATGAACCTACACACAACAGAATTTCTGATTGGTAAGAGTTGACACAACAATCGAAAGGAGAAAAGTCTAGGCAATTAAGTTCCAAGAAGGAGAAGTGTAAACATATTTATTGGTATGGTACGCAACCTCGTTGGAGTATGTAACCAGTAGCTGCAGTGCCAAACACACCCGCCAGCACTCCTGCTGTGTTCGACAATCCCAACAGTACACCCTGCATGCAATCACCAATGTTCTTTTTAGTAGCAATATTACTCACCAAACATCCTCCCCTTCAAGTAGTAGTAATACTACAGAGTCAGCAAAGACTGATGTTATGAGGGGATAAGTATTTAAGAAAATTGCGATATCTCACAGCATATCGTGGCCCGATGTCTTGGTGATTCGAATAGAGACCCGACTGCGAGAACGCATCAGAACCCTGCAAGGACAGCACCAATAATTCATACCCATTTCAGTTTCAGAATCTGGACCCACCACCATCGGCTTTTGGGCAGATATTGCATTATAGTTACAGGAACAGCTGTTGACTTCACGAAGAATAATACTTGCTAGGGAGAATACAAATAGGTGATCTTATCTAATCATGTTTGATACAGTTATATTCAAACAATTGGATCAAATACTGAATTAACCCCCACACACAATCCATCAAGATATTGTAAGAAAATATGAGAATATAACAAACAGTGGTGACGAGGGATATAAAATATGACAATACCTGACAGCATGCCATGCACAGAACCGCCATAGCCGGAGTTTTGACATGGCTCAGCCGATAAATATTGATGTTGTTATGATAAACTATATATATATAATATCGACAAATGCAAAGCGATACATATTGATATTGATGTTGTTATGATAAATAATATATATATATATATAATATGGACTAATGCAAAATTATAGCGTGAAACAAATGAATATTTTTGGAGTGTATAATAAAAATCATGCAAAACAAAATTACCTTCAAAAGATGCGTTTGCCGGGAGTCGAACCCGGGTCTATTGCTTGGAAGGCAATTATCCTAACCGTTGGACTACAAACGCTTGCACAGGGGGTAACTGTTCCGGAATTAGAAGTTAAAAAACCGTCTTCTGAGGGTACATAAATAAACAACCACCACCATTATTCATAATGGAAATATTACAAGCAACAGAATGGAGCATGTAAGATATATATATATATATATATGGGTTACGTTGGCTCCATTCTCAGGCATTCTTCTGTGTTTGGAAGGTTGGTGGTGGGATGGTGGGCCTAGTCAAAAACCTTCTCTCCGGTAGCAAAGAAGTTCCAGACCAGCGTTCCGACAATGTACAATGCAACTGCTACTTTGAACACATCGTCCCATGAACCTACACACAACAGAATTTCTGATTGGTAAGAGTTGACACAACAATCGAAAGGAGAAAAGTCTAGGCAATTAAGTTCCAAGAAGGAGAAGTGTAAACATATTTATTTGTTTTATGGTACGCAACCTCGTTGGAGTATGTAACCCGTAGCTGCAGTGCCAAACACACCCGCCAGCACTCCTGCTGTGTTCGACAATCCCAACAGTACCCCCTGCATGCAATCACCAATGTTCTTTTTAGTAGCAATAATAATCACCAAACATCCTCCCCTCCAAGTAGTAGTACTACTACAGAGTCAGCAAAGACTGATGTTATAAGGGGATGAGTATTTAAGAAAATTGCGATATCTCACAGCATAGCGTGGCCCGATGTCTTGGTGATTCGAATAGAGACCCGACTGCGAGAACGCATCAGAACCCTGCAAGGACAGCACCAATAATTCATACCCATTTCAGTTTCAGAATCTGGACCCACCACCATCGGCTTTTGGGCAGATAATATTGCATTATAGTTACAGGAACAGCTGTTGACTTCACGAAGAATAATACTTGCTAGGGAGAATACAAATAGGTGATCTTATCTAATCATGTTTGATACAGTTATATTCAAACAATTGGATCAAATACTGAATTAACCCCCACACACAATCCATCAAGATATTGTAAGAAAATATGAGAATATAACAAACAGTGGTGATGAGGGATATAAAATATGACAATACCTGACAGCATGCCATGCACAGAACCGCCATAGCCGGAGTTTTGACATGGCTCAGCTGTGTCAGAAAGAAAGCAGGGCCAAGAAAACCAATTGATTGCATGATCTGCAACGTTTGCGGTTCATAGCAGATCAAGTATTTTGGGTTAGTGTTAAACCCAACCTTAAAAGGTTTATGAAATCAAATTATCACTACAGATATTCGTTTGTTATTCAGTGCAGAACATGGGTGGATCATGTTTGAGCATAGATGGCCACAGAGAACATAATGATCAAAGAAGAGAATAAAGTACTCTCTTGCCTTGCGAACTGCTGTTACGGAAAAACCTTTGCTCACAAGAGCATCAGCAATCCACCCTCCAAGATTTGCAAAAACAGCCATGGTTAACCACGGCAAGACACAAAAGAGCCCTGATTCTGTGAGGTTGAACTTCAGTACCTGCAAAGATCAAAGCCGAAGCATAGAGCGGCAAATTTATTTATTAGTTACAAAAAAAAATGGAACTAAATGGAGTCGCATTACGTGCCTGATTGTAGTATGTGGGCATCCACGTCAGTAGTATGAAAGTTCCCCAATTATGACAAAAATGGGAGATTATAAGAGCCCAAACAGGGGCTTTAGACAGTATTAACTTCCAAGGAATGTTCGTAACAGGTTCCCGCGGTTTGCTACCACCGAGTATGACCTTCTTTTCTTCTGCAGTTAGGTTTGGATCATCCTTAGGAGAGCTGTATGCCTGTAATGAAATGCAAGCAGTGACAAAGAAATTATTATTTTTGAATTTTGGTAAGTATAAACTTATGTCAGACTCTTAGCTAAGATCATAGAAGAATATTTCGTACATTTTTTAGCCATAGTACAAACCATATACTTCCAAGCGAACCAAATGAATAGAAAACAGAAGGCCATCCAAACTTGTGGATTAGTGCAGGAGAGAACGCCAATCCTGTTACAGAGCCAAGATACATGCCACTGTACACAAGGGCAAGTGATCGACTTCTCTCTGAGACAGGGATCCATTTAGAAAGCATGTTGTTCATAGCAGGCATAGCAACACCCTGGAGAAACAGTAGAAAGGATCTACCAGTGAGAAGACGTTAAGTTTGATCATAAGTAGAAGGTAAGAAGATAATACAACAGAAGTCAACCTCGCCAATGCCCATGAATGTCCGCATGATAAGCAAAAATGGGAGACCCAGTCTAGCTGCAATAGGAGTCAGAACTGTGGCAATGGACCACCACACTACACCAAAACCCAAAACTACCTTCCCACCAAACTTATCTGCCCATATGCCTCCCAGAATCTGTGTTCAAGAAAAGCACACATTGTCAGATTGTTAGACAGACGTGAAACCGTTTTTTCCAGATGCACTTTAACATCGATCCTTCAGATTTGAACTATATCAAACCTGTGTGAGTAAATACCCCCAGAAGAAAGAGGACTGAATTAAGCCAACTGTCGCACTGTTCCAGTTAAATTCTTGTGACATTGGAAGAATTGCAATGCTCATGTTTACCTGCAACAAGCATCTTATTAAGCTCGCAGATGAAATATACGGCTAGGATAGAACACACAAACTTGAAGAGATCGAAAAAGCAAAAAAAAAAAAAGGCTTACACGATCCATATTACACAAAAGAAATGAGGCAAAACATAACAACACAATAACCCAACGCTTGGGAAATTGCTGCCACCAAGGAGATGCATCCTCTAGATTTCCTTCAACCAAAATAGCCTCTGCTGATCCATCTGCAGACTGCAGTGATTCTGCATTTGTTTTCATGATGTCCTTATCTTCTGACTTGTAGTGAGCACGATATCTATACAACTTCGATTTCCCATGTTGCTTGATGCTGTTCTTAAAACCAAGGCTATGATTTATTCTTGGTTGGACAGAACTTCCAACTCTTCTTCTGACTACCAATTCATGGCCTAAACTAGCTCTCAGAGAGAGATAACACAGGGCTCGGCATCCAATGCACGATGCTAAAATCAAGAACAGCTTTAGTATAAATCACTAAAATATATGAAGAGCCAGAGAAGGCGGGATAATACCTTTTGAGAATTCACTGCAGGACTCCTGGTAAAGCATATTTCTCAAGGTATGCTCCGAACAGCGGATAGATATCCTTGGTCTCTCATTAAACAGAAGAGCTCTTTCCTTCTGATAAATATTACCTACAAAAGTATGCCAAAAACTATAACAATGCATCCACACAAATCAACACTCTAGAGGAAGACGACTTGTGGAAATCATAATTCATGCATGATTATACGAGAAAGACGATTTGTGGAAAACATAATTCATCCATGATTATACGGCCATATACAATATGACTTAAGCCTAAGACATTCGTCGTAGAAATCAAATAACGCAGTGAGAGAACATCTCCGTAACTGTAATCAAGCAAATTGGCTGCGAGTTTTCTATGTTCATCGCCTCCAACGATATAATCAAAGTGACAAAAACTAGAACCATAGAAGATTGAAACAGTAATTTAAACTCAAACATGCAGTTAGGAAAATTCATAAATATCGAATGAAAGTCACGAATGATGAGTCAACATCCAATTCAAAATCTCATAAATGCAGCTTGAACTCAGACGCGAAGTCATATACAAACAATTGAAACCAAATAAGACAAGAACTAAGAGAGCAGCGAGATACCTGAGCCGATGAAGTTCCTGTTGGAAATCAAGCCACCGATAGCCATGTTTGTCTGCTTCAGAACCAAAGCTCAGTCGCAAAAAAAAAAAAGCTAAAGAGGAAGTGAGAAATTTCAAGCTCTGTCCATTGGAGCGGACATAGCGAAGAAAACTATTTGAATCTCCCGAGGAAGGAAAGGAAAAAGCAAAACGTCAGGAAGCGGGAAAATCCCTAGAGGCCGCGTGGGGAAGACGCGTGGCACATCATCTTCTTCTCGTTGGAACCTCCGTTGCGCTTGAATTACGATAGTACCCCTAAAGACAGGGGGACAGGTTGTAAGGTTCGCCGTGGGTACAAGGTGAATAACTGCACAGAATAGGGATAGTATCGGAAATGCAGTTTGAGCCGTAACTGCCGAATATGATGTCAGCATCTCAAAAAACAAACAAACGACAGCAACAAATAGGAAATATATAAATAAAGCTTATTCGGAATTTACTTCATAATATGACCCAATGTGGTTACTGTAATGGGCTTTTATGGGCCTTCATGGGCCACACGCAACTCAACGAGCCTTTTCAAATTACATTATTATATACAAATCTTACAAAGGAATACGTATACATACGATGGCAATATGAAACCGATCTCCAAACTTAAAGCGGTAATCACGCTCATATATATATACATATATATATATATACGTTTAAACAACACAGATTTGGACATTACGTTTGATCCACCAATATAATTATTAGAAAAATTAAACTTGTCCTAATCAAATACCAAATCACATAAATAATCTCGTTTATGTCTAAAATTCACCCCCTCGTTTTAGTGAACGAAACAGTAAGCAAATGGGAAATAAGGGGCAAAAAAATATGTAATAAATTGGGTTGCCTTTGTTGTCAGGCTCTCACTTGCTGGTGTTATACATAGACTCGACCTTGCCGTCGTTGCCGCCGAGCAACATATACTTATCCTTGCGAGTGAGACCCGTGCACTCGAAGCCCAAGACTCCGCCTATGAGCTTCTGGACATGGTTAGCGACCTCGATGGACGTCTTTCCGCCGCCTTTTACCGTCATTTCCTCGGGCAACCGGTCCAAGAAGGTGGCCTCGTAGCTCGGCCTCGGGTTCATGAAGAAGAAGTAAGGGTCCCAAAACTTCACCCCTCTCACTGTCGTACCGTGGAACATGTTCTGTTTGCAGTTCACCGCCACGGGAACTATCCGGTCGCTCAGTTCAGCGAACAGGGCGCTGAATCTAAGTAGATAAGGTTCCCTACAGGTCGTGCCTTCGGGGCAGATCACAAGATCACCTGTTGCACATGATGATGTAACATGGAGTCAATAAACATATACATATAAATGGGGTAATAGAGATGAGGGTCGACATGGCACCTTTCTCGAGGAGCTTTTTGATACGGGCAGCGTCTACGGCACGGTCGCGGGTCAAGGCGACGGTGGGGAGGGGAGAAAGAAAGCGCGAGAGACGGGAGACGCTGTAGGAAACGCAAGAGACTTTGCGGCCGAGGGCGATGGCGATGATGATGGGGTCCAGAACGGTGCGGTGGTTGACGATGTAGAGGTTGCCGGGGGAGCCAGGAGAGGGTGGGGGAGGACGGTGGCCGCGGATGGTGAGGTGGATGCCGAGGATCTCGTAGGTGTAGCGGACGAAGCGTTCAGGTAAAGGGAGGTTGAAGTAGACACGGAAGATGGAGAGGAGGAAGCCAAATGGGAGCCAGAGGTAAGTGATGATCGCGTTGAGAGGCGTCGGGCGTTGGACGAGACGGCCGTCGTGAAATATTATGCGGTTCTTCAGGCGATCTTCGGGAACTCTTGCCGCCGACTTGCTCGAATGTACCATGTAACCTTCCTGTTTTTTTTTCAAATCGACAAGGCAATTTTTTTTCAGTTTGACTAAACCGAGAAGGAAAACAACAATTGACGTAACATTGGTACGACCGGATAACATCATATAATATAATCTTATAAACCAATAATGATTAATTCAATTCAATACTCAAAAGATAATCCAACCATTTCTTCTTATAAAATATAACATAGACCTCATAACATATCTAAAATTGTTGCTAGTTGTCGATGATGATGATCTGCAATCTTCTTGACTTGGTCCAAAAAAAAGAGCTTTAAAATTTGTACATTATGCCTCAATAAATGGACCGCCCAAGTTATGGGTGGTGGGTTAGTTGGGAAAAAGAAGGCAAAGGGACTCTCAATAGGCTGTAACAATTATGAACCTATCTCCACTTGGGACTATTTCATTGACTTTTTCGTCATACAGAGCATAACGAGTGAATTTAAAAGCAAAAAAAATCACGCAATTCATCAATTGCTTAGATTCTCACGTGATTTTAACTTAATCTCAAACCTTTGTCTGAGTTAATTGCATCGTTATTGAGTTCGAGTGGGTCCACATATATATGCATATGGTATGCGTATATTTGAGGACTTCTATTCTATCAACACAAACATGCATGCAAATAAATAAATGGCACGTACGGACACACTATACTTTTAAAGCACCCTTGTACACATAGGCAGATACGACGCAATAATGTCCGATTAAAGTTTGCTATATCAAGTGGTTACACATCAACATTTACTCGTGATAATGGATCCAAATTAATTGCATGAAAATGGTTACACCTTATTAAAAATAAATCACGTGATGCCGCTATTGTGAATTTCGTTTTCGTTCCCTACAAAAGTTAATAGTTTTACAGCTAATATTGTGATTTTCTGTGCATTGATTACTTCAGTTCATTCACCACAATAATCCGAGTAATGTGACTATATTCCAGCAATATAAAGCTTTGGTATCCAAATTGTGATTTAAATGGGCGATGAAATGAATCGATGCATCAATGTGTATGGATGCCGAAGTATACCTTGCAAATGGACATGAAGTCGTGATCGGAGGTACGGTCACCGATGCCGAGATCCGGAGAATCATTGCCAAATTCCTTCAGGATGGCTAATCTCTTTAAATCTCCGACGAGGACTCCGGGCTTCTTCACGAATCCCGTGGCCTTCTTCGTCTTGGGATTCACCTCAATCTCAGTTCCCAGAACTTTATCTCCTCCCAGATAATCCTTTACGAAAGGCTCCACCATCACTATCGGATTCGCAGTCACCACCACCTTCCTCTTACACTTATCAAACACCTCGAAACTGTCCTTCCTCACATCTGCCGCGTAAAATCTATAACAGAAAATTGGATTCGAACGAAAAATCAAAATTCTAATGACTCAGAAACAAATTTAAATATCTTCCTTCCATGCTTTGGATAGGTAGGTATTTCGAGGTCGTATACCTAGGGAGAACGGCGCGGGAGACGAGTTCGATGTCTCGGATTTTGACGCCGGAGAACGAGATAAAGATGAGGATCTGAATTCCGACCGATTCAGAGACTAATATGTAAGTGAAGATGACAAAAGGGAGGGAGAGAAGAAGGATCAAGCCTCGGAGGAGACTTCCAGCTTCGATGGCGACGAGCATGAAGTAAGGGAACGAGCTCCTAGACAGAAGCAGAGTCCCGTCGAGATCGGCAGCGATCGAGCCATATTCTCCGCCTCCACATTCGTTGATCGGAGGGAAACTTCGGCTATTCTTCGCCGGAGACATGTTAACTGACAGATCTCTCTCTCTCTCTCTCTCTCTCTCTCTGGTTCAATGTGCAGGGAGGGCAGGAATGTGGAAGAAGGAAATAGAGGGAACGCGGGGTTTTAAATGCATTTCACTTTCTGAAATTACGAAAAGGGGCTTCTTCGGTCTTCATATCAACGTTCAGATAATGTAACTTCTTCCAAATTTATCCTTAACTCCAAAACCCGACCCAAATAAAAATCCAATCGCAAAATATAAAGAGATTTAGATATCTTATTTAAAATTATTGTCGTAGGAATGTATAGATAATATATCTGTATATATATATATATATATAGTGAGAGATATAGATATCTATATAAAACAAATGAGCATGCATACAATAAAAAATAGTTTTACTAAACAATTATACAAGGTAGCTCAGCGACTCACCTAAACAGAAGGCCGTGTAGTTAATGCAACGGCGTATATTTATTATTTATATATAAACATATTTATAATTTTCATAATTGGATAACTTGTATCACATATAAGTGTATTATATATTTTCAACGCCTTATGGCATAAGGTCCCAAGAATTATTGACAGTTGGGAGTTGGGCCAACCTTAGCCATGCATATGTATGTATATAATGTATGTAACTTTATATAAATCGTTTTTAAATAATTCCACGAAATGTATGCAAACTTTATGTAAAATATTTAATACAATGGAAAAGCATTTAATTGGAAGATATGTAGTCATCACAGACACCACCTAACTCGGCCAGCCAAAAACAGAGAGTATAATTTGCCTTTTTCTTTATTTGGCAATTTGTTAAATGATTTAATTCATTAACATTGGCCCACCTCTTTCTTATTGGGCTTTCCATTGGACCCATAAGAGCTTTTTCTTTTTATATCTTATATACAAAGATATAAATAGAAGATGATTTTTATTTTTTTCTTTATAGAAATATTTGTGTATTGAATTCAAATAAATTTCAAACAAATTCAATATATATGGAAATCAGAAACAGAGTACATACATAGCATAACGAGCAGAGAACTAAGGATCTAAAATCTCAAATCTTTTAGTGTTCAATAATGATTAACCAAACAAGAACAAACACGAACATCTCACAACAAGCTACAATAATTCAATACGACATAAATACAGACACATTTGGAAATGATTCCCCATCATCATCATCATTATCGTCCATCATCATTATCATCATACATGGTCGTCTACCTTTAGCTTCTGCTCTTGAATGGGATGGCTCTTATCACAATCTGGTGGTAGAGAGCTGCCAAAGCTGCTCCAATGAAGGGCCCTACCCAGAAAACCCACTGCAGGCATAAGGAAAAACAAAAAAGGGTTAAGCCAATGAACAATTTCAGATTAAACCATTGAGCAATTTCAGATTAAACAAAAGGGTTAAGCCATTGAGCAATGTAATTTGACTGACGTGGTCATCCCAGGCATGGTCTTTGTTGTAGATGATGGCTGCTCCAAGACTCCGGGCGGGGTTGATGCCAGTTCCGGTGATCGGAATAGTTGCCAAGTGTACCAAAAACACTGCAAACCCTATTGGAAGCGGCGCCAAAATCTGCAGACAGACCATTCCCACATTAACCAAACTCACTCCTTCAATTATGTCAATTCAAACAACCCAACTGGGAATACATATCGTCACTTACCGGGACGTGGGAGTCACGCGCACTTCTCTTGGCGTCGGTGGCAGAGAAGACAGTGTAGACGAGGACGAAGGTGCCAACAATCTCAGCGCCAAGGCCGTCGCCTTTCGTGTAGCCGGGGGCAACGGTGTTGGCGCCACCGCCAAGACGCTGGTAATGCGACGGCATGAAGCCTTTGACCACTCCGGCGCCGCATATGGCTCCCAGACATTGCATTACCATGTAAAAAACGGCTCTTGTCAGAGACAGTTTCCGGGCCAAGAAGAGACCGAATGTCACGGCTGGGTTGATGTGACCACCTATCACACAAACGGGACATGTCTTACGTTATGATTTCAACATGTATTCTTCCTTTTTCCCATACAAGTTCAGTTCAAAGATCTCAGCTTTGAGCCACTCTGAATAATTAAAAAGCTTTTTTTTTTTCGTTATTGAGAAAATGAAAAGGAGAGCTTTAATGGAGCTCGAGAGAAGCATCAAAAGAAGCAAATTTTTCCTTCTCTTTTTCACTGTCTCGGTAATTAAAAAAGAAATAATCGACCTGAAAAATCAAACAAATATGATAGAAAAATTACCTGAAATTCCAGCAGTACAGTAGACAAGAGCGAAGATCATTCCACCAAAAGCCCAGGCGATGCCTTGGATTCCAACAGAAGCACACATGTTGGGGGATCTCTTGACGCCCATTACAGTCAAAACGGTTATGTATAGGAACAAGAAAGTGGCCATGAACTCGGCGATTCCAGCTCTCCAGAACGACCACGAACTCAGTTCGCCGGGCTCAAAAAGCGGCGCCGGCGGCGGCTCTTTGTAGTCCTTGTCGGTCTGAGCTGACGTCCCGATCGGCTGTCTCTCCGAGAATTTGTTAGCTCCAACTCTAACATCCTCTTCCTTACCCTCCATTATCTCTCTCTAGGGTTTTATCTCTCTGTAAATTGACAATTTTATGAGCTTTTGCTATGGGAGTGAGTGGGCATATGCTGAGTGTTATATAGAGAGAATAGATAGTCTTAACGTCTCTATGACTTTAATTTCTTTTTCTAGAGAATAAAATAAATGGATAATGATTATGCGAATAATGTTTGTTTTTTTCTGATTATTAAATTGCGGAATTCCCAAATGTAGTAATTAAGGCATCTTAATGAGTCAAATAATGTATTTAATATTAAATTATTAATGCGTGTGATTAGAATGATTATTAGGGGTACTGTTAAATCTGTGATTAAAGTTATTAACCATTGGTGGATGGATATGACTCTCTGGAACGTTCTCCTCTCACAAAGATGAAGCTGAGCTGTCCTTTTTTTATCTTTTTATTTCGGGTTAAAAAACTATTATAAATTGGATTCCAATCCAATTACATGTTTCAGAGGTGAAAAGTTAAAAAGAAATCACTTTATTCTTTCAAAAAGGAGTGGGGTAATAATGGTTCTGGAGGAATTTAAATTATTACGTTTTCAGACCGTTGAAGGCAAGAAAAAGCATGAAAGAGACAATTTTATTAAATAACCATTTTTTTATGAGTAACCATATATACACAAAAATATATATATATATGTATGTATATGTTTCCACTTATAGATTAATAAAACGACCATAACATACAAATATTATGCAAGTAACTAATGAAGTAAATTTTGGTTAGGTATTTTGGAAAAAAGTAAAATTGAAAAGGTGAAAACAAACACTCATGACAAATGAAATGAATAATAATGGGTTTACGTGTTGGATTTTCCATGGTCTGAAATGCCCACTTTACATTATTATCAAATGCACAATTATATATATATATATTTTATTTTTTTCTTACAACAAGTAATGAAATAATTAGTTTTTCTACATGCTTTATGTGAAATGTCGTGTACTTTGAACAGCTCATACACATATGTGAATGTGAATCTTTCCATACCCTCGACCCACCCTCACATGCTCTTTCATCTTATCCTAAACCCCTCTCTTTCTATATATATCTATATATTATATGTATGGAAATTTTATTTTATTTATATTTATTAACGGATTCTATCTTTCTAGATAAAAATTTAAAGTTATATATATATATATTTGTGAATTACTGTCTCAAATGTTTACACGTCAAAATTACATATGTTGTGAAAAGTCACAGTCGTGATATGCCCACACGGCATGGATTAAACAGTTATGGGTTTGATATTTGGGTCGGCTTTGTATTATAAGATCGATCAGGCCCGAACGACAACCTCCATCGCAACCCCTTCTCATATATTATATTTAAAATATTACTTCTTTTATATATATACATTGTAAATAACAAGTATCCGATTTTGGTGTATAAGACAATTACGATAATAAAATTTGATTGTTTTTAATTTCATCATATCTCTCGAAGAAATATAATAATAATAATATTATTTCCAGACAACAAGATATTCAATTTTTTGTTTATTAATCAATAATAAAGTGAATGGACATAACGAAGGTTTTTATAACATATGATTTCATCTAAATATTATCGTAGGAAAAAATAATTACTTTTTATAATTTTTGTTATACGAATAAAAAAAAGGCAATATTGGGTCGGACAAAAACTTTGGCCAAACAGTAGGCCTCAAACAAACACAAGTCTGATAGTTGTGAGATAGTCTTACGGTGTTAGATACGACACCGTTTAAAGGAGTCCCAAGGTATATATGATATATAATTACAAACCTTTGCTTGTCTTACTGTTTCCACGCTGGACACAAGAAGCTTAAACACAAGTGAAAACATATGATATAGGACCGTTACATCCCATCAGACAATGTAACGGTCTTTTTTATTAGCTCTGGTCTCCCTAAGATAAGCCCTAGTGATGTCCACACTTAGATGAGGGTTCCTCTGTGCAAAGGTCTCATATTTCATGGGGATGACCACTTCTTCCATTCGTTTCACTATAAAGCTCAATGCAACGTCCTTGAGGATTGTGTCGGAAGGGATACTGGCCAGTTCAAGAATGTCACCTTTAGGGTCAGTGAGAGAGAAGCAGTCCCCTTTCTTCTTCAGTCTATGACTTCTCTTTAAGTCTGCTTCTTTATTCCTGGGAATGAATTATATATAAACCTAGTAACATATTTATACGAAGTTAGATAAGCTTAATAATATATTTATATTAGGGGGTACTTATTTATATTACGAATATTGTTTGTAATTAGTTAAGAACCTTTAAATTATAAATATTGTTTGTAAAGTAATTAATAAAAGAATGACAACATGTCATTTATTGATTGATTGTTCCTGATATGGTTGAATTAAAATAATAGGTCATATACCATGTAGAGAGCGTATTGCCCTTGGAATATTGTATTTCTGTCGTAATGAATGTAAATAAAACAAATTAGAAACATTAATAATAATACAAAATTAACACAACTCATCTTCTTACTTTGATTAAATTGACGTCAAAGTAAAAAACTAACAAGTGAGTTTTAAATTAAAAAGAAGAAGCAAAAAAGGGTAGTAGAAGTTAATAAGATGGGCGAGGGGGGTTGTTGTTGTTGGGGTTACGAGTGTAGGAGGATGATGAAATATGAAAGTTAAGGGAGAAACAGAAGAGAAAAACCTCTAAAAGCTGATGCGTATATATATATATATATATATATATATATATATATATGAACAATAAGATTATGATTGGAGACGAACATGATGAGGACAGAGCCTCTGTGGTTCACCTATTGTCCACAGAGTTTTCAGATCTCCTCTCTTGTGGCCTAATAATATAAGAGTACCTGCCATTTGCCAACCATCCTGTGTTAGATCCCTTTTACCATATACCATGTTGACTTTGTCATATGCCATAGAAAAGGGAATACCAAGTGTAAATGGGACGATATAAAGCAAAGCCGGCTGCCCATGGCCGTCCATCAAGTTGAGCGCAACATATGTGATGAGGAGACCTGTGATTGTGTTTGACCCATTCAGTATTACTGTATTATATTGCCATGTTGCAAGAAGTGGAAGAGGAAGAGGATCTCATACCCAACCCATATGCTGTCATTGCTCCTAGGAAGTATCCTGTTTTCAGACTCTTATTTGCCACCCAATCATATCTGCATAATTAATTTAATCCCACTCATCAGATCCCTTTATTGAAGGATCAGAGATATGAGAGCGAGAGAGAGAGTTAAGCGGGTGAATAATGCTAACCTGAGAGCAAAAGTTACAAGCAGTCCTGGTAGGATGATATCACCAAATCCAATGATGCTGTAGCCACCCCAAGGGTCAAACATGCGCGGAATCTTCAGTAGCATCGGGATACCATCTTCTCCGCTTCTGTCACCACGGGCTACCTATGAGAAGAAGTAAATGTTTAAAAGGGGGCGGATCCGTTCTTATCGGTATATCTGCCATTCCCTTATAAGTTAGTTTACCCATAAAATGGTTTGCTGAACCACGACAGAAAGAAGAAGAAGAAAAATGGAAAAATTACTCACAACTATCATCACGCTCTCACGGAACCACCATTTGGAAACAAAGACCCAGAAGATGTCATACATGAAGGCACAACTGAGAAGAACAAATCCAACCTGTTATCGAGAAAACTTAATAGATTGATCAATGCTTCATTGTTATTAAAGATGACTCTTAATAAAAAAGCATTGAACAGAGCCGTCACAATCATTTTTAAAATATTGGAATCATGCAAGTTTCCAGTCTACTTGATTTGCATTGCAGAAATTTCCAAATATCCCTTTTTTATAGCTTGCAAATCATGTGAGAAGTCCTCAAGAGAATCTTGGAAAATATTCAAATTGGATAACAAATGCGTGCAGCATGAGAATTCTAAACCTCCAGGTGGAATTAGAAAACCCATAGCAGAAAATCAAGAAGAGTATTATAATACCTTAAGATTAGGCACACGAACTATTTGAAGGACCGTGATTATCAGTGAGATTCCCTGCCAGTAAAGAAAGATAATTAAGCTGAATCTTCCATCATTAATTAATTACACAACAGACAGGGAAAACTGGAAAATTTATATTTGATTCTGATCACCTAGGGTTTTTAGCCACCTTGAATGCAAAAGAAATTAGCATGTAGTCAATTCAGTTTAGAAAAAGATGAAGAGAGATGAATGAAACTCAAGCTTACAAGGATATCTTGTCCTATCCAAGCAAAAGAGACGTTGCGGTAAACTGCCCAAACCACAGCAAAAGCTATGCAAAAGGGACAAACAGCTAACGTCAAGTACGAGACTGCGCCCAGGAAGGGAACTTTGACATATGATTCTCCGATGCGGCGAAACCATCTGAGACTATTAATTAATTCGACTTTAGTTCCATTATCCCAATTGCTTTTAACAAATGAAACCTGAAAATACTGCGTGCAAAGATAAGCCTGCGAAAAAGTGCACGAGCTAACACCCCCAAGTGTTTTTTTTTTCTCGTACGAACAATCATTTCATGGAGAGTCAAAAAATAAAGTTGTATAAGTGATCCCTTGTGTCCAGCTCTTTAATAAGACACATTTGTTAAAGTATTTAAAGATTTTAGACTGGTGTGCGTGAATGTAGGCATTTCCATTGCATAGGTTTTAGAGAAGCAAAGATGGTACACGGGAAATGCTAAACATATAAAATTGGTGAGAGCAAGGACACATACCATGAGAGCAAAGCAACCAAACAGGTTTGCAGACCCTGATAGCACCAAAAGGCTTTCAAGATTAATCCAAGGATGAACTTCATAAAATGAAAAAAAAAAAAAAAATAGAATGCTCAATGGCTATGTAAGACACACCTCTACACCACCGATGCAAAAGAGGACCACCAATACTTCTATAAACCAGAAGGACATAAGCTTGTAGAGCATGATCAGGAAACCCGAAGCAACCACTACAAACAAAATTGCTGATATCACAGTGATGTCAACAACACCTCTAGAACTGGTGGTTGCTGACTGCAAAAGTTCATCTGATCCATCCTGAAAAATCAAAATTACTTATAAAAACTCGAGATGGAATAGTTCATATTTCCTGTGCGGCGTAAAAGATTCTAGCAAGTTGTATAACTTTCAGATGCCGAAGACTACCTTAAGCAACTTATCCTGCTCGATAGCAGCTTCCCTGGCAGTCCATGCAGACCAATAAGAAGCACATAAGATCGTACCAACAGCCATAAGCCATAGAAACACCTCAGCCACATCAACCGCTGGCCGTTTTGGTGAGTACAGCTGCAAAGTAACTGATTACATACAATCAATAACACAATTGAGAGAGAGAGAGAGAGAGAGAGAGAGAGATGCCAACCTAATTAAAGTATCCCAGGACACGTTACAAGTTCGGAAATGAAAACGAGTAATCTTTTGTTTCGTCAACTCATACAACTGATACAAAATATGACTGCAGAAGAAATAAGTAAATAGCATACCTGAATTGTTATTGGTCATAGAGCTCTCCAAACTTAGACCAGCATCAACAGGCAGCATAACAACAGGAATGTGTATGTCTAAATTGGTTTCATTCTTTTCACAAACCATCTTGAAAAGTTCTGCAATATAACACCTAGACATTGTAAGCTCTAGGGAAAAACCTGACTCTGTTTGTTGGGGAAATATACACTGTGGCTCTACGAAAAACCAATTCAGGTATGGAGCTATGGACGAATCTACAGTCAATTACCTGTACTGTTGTTTATGATAAGAATAGCAGAGGCACCAGCTGATTCTGCGATGCTAGCCTTGGTGGTGAAACTACAGTTACCACGGTGGACAAGAATGACCTCTCCAGTCAGCTGTCAAACGAAAATGTACCCAATATCAACACCGGAAATACACAAGTTCACCCGTTGGAATATAAGTTCCAAGGCTAAAAGATAAAGTACGTAACAGAGCAAAGAATCTTGAATTTTCAACCTTATATTTTGGTATGCTGCAGCAATCAGGGGGGTCTGCAACAGCAAGTTTTGTCAGAGTAGCATGTTTCTCCTTCGATTCCAGAGTGGGGCCAAACCTAGCACCAACACCAACATATTCCACAGCTTCTTCGCCATTAACTCGAGTTGGTACTTTGACCTATCCGACAAATTATGACCACATTATGTGCAAAAATGACCCCGATTTCAGAAATAACGTATGAAGCCTCAAGAAATGGATCAATAATGGCGCAATATGGCAACTAAAAGTCCTCGATCTTCCAGTTTTCCTTTGTTCGCATGAAATTGGTCATAGATGTCAACAGAAGCAGTTGAACGAAGGGAGTCGGGTTCCTCAAAACTTACTTCGTTTTCAAGTTAATAGCAAACACGCACTTTGTTCATGAACTAATTCATTCTCGGCAAAAGAATAATCCAATAACAAATTATGGCTTAAAACTATACTCTGATCTTAGCTGTGCGCATAAAGCGTTTTTCCGAATCCGAATGAAGCGATTAACACATTCGAAGTTCCTTGTCAATTCTCTAAGTACAATTCTGCATCTTCTGCCAGATTAGAGAAGATGACAGTGGCAAGAGAAATAGAAAATCAGAGCAATAAACCGAGCCTAATCAAACATATGAGCGCTAGGTGCCATCCTAAACAGAATCCCAGAGCTGGAGAGCATCTCAACAAATCTCTAAACCCTATTGTTCCATCCAAAATCCGACAGGGGCCAAAATCACACTAACAGCCAAAAATAAAGATGAGCAGCTAAAAACAACAACGGAAAATCAAAGACATCAGCATATTACGGTAATTCCAACCAATTTGCTCACCAGCACAAAATTGTTGTCGCAGCCAGGTTTCTTTGGAAGCGTGTCGTCGTTGTGGACTATATCTCCAGCTGAGGCCAAACTGGCACTGTACAGCACCACGAGGGGGCACCATAAACAGAAGAAATCTCTTCTTGGACTCATCTGAAGAAAACGTTTCGGCCAGGGTTTCGAGAAGGGGGAGAGGAGAGAAGAAGACGACGGGGAGAAGGAAGAGGAGGAAGGCACCAGGAACAAGAGAGGAGGAAAGTCTCGTGTTAGAGAGAGAAAACGTGAAAAAAATTGTAAAAAGGGGAGAGAGAGAGAGAGGAGATGTGTCGTTTTTTTAGAGAAGTGAAAAACGCCGTGTAAACGGTGGTCATGACTGGATCTTTTTCTCGTTTTTTATATTGACGAAATGCTACGCGCTTGAGGGAGGAGCGTGGACGCGTGGTTACTGATTTGGCGCATAAGATGGATCTGGTAGCCTTGATGTCCGTCGTTGGTTTTGGTTAGTACGGACCTTCATTTAATTAAAGAATTAAATTATTATACCTTTGTTAAGACAGACGTAATGATCAATATTAAATTATCTTAGATTCAATTATTATATTTCATGTCTGTTCCTTGGTTCGTTATAAATCTTATGTTTTAATTAATGTGGTTATGGTTTCCCATTCCAGATATATATTTTTGGAATTTCTTACATAATAGCAATTTTTCTATATTTTATAGTCCTTCATTTATATCATGTGTAGAGTATTGGTTCAATATAGATGAATAATATTCATATTTATGGGCTATATAATTTAGATTATATAATCTGTATTTAAACTCTATCATTTGATGTTTTTTGGTGTAACACTTATAATTAATTTTAACGATTTTAAAATATGGTTTTGTTAAGAATTTTGTGAAAGGAAATCTAATAGTTAGGGAAGTACCAAAGTAGATGCGCGTGGGATAAACCATACGGTATTAAAAACGTTACCGGTTACCGGCTGATAAAAATAAAATTATTATTGCTTTAAAAAGACCGAAAAAGATATCCGTATGGACCGTACCGATAAGGCGGCACGCTACGATTAAATTAATTCAGTTAAATATCAGGTGTGGTCGACCTCATACTAACGTCAGATATATCCACGAATCAAGACATTCCACGTGGAATTCGGTGCATTTATATGTACACGTGTCGCGTCCTTGCATAAATCTCACGTGCAATAATGTGGGGCCGTATTTGGGCTTGGGTTTTAATAAGACTGTATAACGATGGTGGGAGTGGCCCATAGAAAGTGGGAGTGAAAAACATCGCCGTTTTCATACATAACATGGAGACTGTACGCCGTTTCTTATGTGAGTTTCTTGACTACTGAACAGCAAGCATTCCGTTTACTTGGCGTCTAGCCTATTCCAAAAAACAGCAGCCACTCCACAAGGAACGGGGGAAGAAAACAATTGAACTTTGACTCTACAGAACAACCGCAAAAGCCTTTGAATGGAGCGGCTTCTTCCATTTACATAACAAAAAACAGACAATCGGAAAATGGATCACCCAGATAAAGCTAAAGCTGTGCGATGAATTAGGGCATTGATGGGGAATCAATCACGATATTCAGGATGTTGCTGCAACCATTCACGTATGATGGAGCGAAGAGTGAGATTTGGTGTAAGATTATGATTTGGAAGCCTAATATTTGTAATAGGTGAAGTTTCGCCTCCATGCCTTAGCCATTTTTTGAACTCTTTGGCCTCGTATGTGTACCCATCAGCTGCTACATGTGGTTCTTGCATGATTTCCTACAAACAGACAAAATCAACATATGCTAGGCCGCCAACACCATAAAGGAACAAAGTGACTAACCTTTGAAATGGGACAAAGGAAATACGATGAGGGCTCATTGGAAGCAGATGGTGAGATTGATGAGGACGTCCCCTCAATGTTCATTTGTCTTAAAAGCTCTTCAGTTGTCTTAATAGCATCATCTCGTTCTTTCCTGTAGGCTTCTATGATATGAGGGAAATCCATATTAAGCACTTCCTCCATCTCTCTTTTCATCTTTTCCATTTCTTCTTTTGATTTCTCTACTTCTCTATCGTATAGTATTTGAGCATTACGGGCACTTGAAAGTGCTTCATTTTTTTCCTGCTTTGCCTTCTCGAGCTCTTCTCTTTCTCTCTGCAACTTTTTCTCAGTTTCTTTTCTCACTCTCAGCTCCTCCTTGTACAATCTTTCAAACTCTCTGGCCTGCTCAAGAATTCATCATAGCAATAACATACACTTTGGATTTGATACCCTATTTTTACTTTTTCATTGTAAATTGAATCTTGTCAAATATGGGCTAAGCCTAACTAATAACACTCAACAGCATATATACAAGTCCCAAAGTTCATGTCCTAGCCGATGTGGGACAACTTATCATAACCCTCCCCTTTACGCCCAGACTCGATCCTAGAGCGTGGACATCGCAATCGGGGCCCAACATCGGTATTATTCAAATCGGGACGAACCGTGCTCTGATACCATGTCAAATATGGACTATGCCTAACTAATCCCAAAAGCTAGCTCAACGGTTTAGGGTTGCCCAATACCATATATATGAGTCCCAAAGTTCAAGTCCTAGCCGATGTGGGACAACTTATCATAACATCCATCTACTAGAAATTAAAACAGAGGTTTCAATTTGAATCGTAAATGACCAACCCATATGGATTGTATCAAAGACAATGCTCTGTGATGTTATGAATCTACATTAGTTCATCGTAAAAAAAGAGAGAATATAGTGTATTTACCGTTTCACCCCCAGTACTCCTTGTTCCATTGTATGGTACCAATGCAGAAGAAACGGAGTCAGAGAATTCTGAGGATGAGGTTGACGAATAAGCACAATCGAACTGTCCTTCCCTATTAAAACAATTAGAAACCAACAAGTAGAGTCCTCAAATTTTGATGGGCACAATTGAAACAGGCAGAATTTCAAATCCTCAAGCTTACCTGATTTGGATGAGGTTCCCATTGCATATAAACCATAATTTACAGTGATGGGGCACATGTTGGCTAACGTATTTGGCTTTGCTGGACGTGATGTGAGCCATGCCCCTGCACGGTTAAAGGTATATAAGCCAGACAGTAAATCTAGAAAGGATCATCAAAGGCTAATGAATTTAGAATGATATCTTTACTCGGAATAGTGGTGATCAGCTGCAGCACCCATTACAAGCTTCTTGATATTGTAATCATAGATAAGTTCAACGATCCCTTCTCCAACATCATTCATCGAAATAAACGATATATCAACCTCTACTCCATTCGCCTGCTCATGAATAAAGAAGTTTAGCATTCATGAACAGAAAATGAAGATTAAGAATAGCAAAAGCAATCATCATAACAACATTACCTCTTCGTTTTGGCAGACAACAGCATACCAATGGAGGCCTTCATATGCACTATTGAGTTCCTGCCGAAGGATTTCATTGATCTCACTTTCTTCAAGTCCACTTGCTGAATGTTTACAAACAAAAATTAAACATTACAAGAAAAAGAAAATCACACGATAAGCATCATTGATCAAACCCTTCTTCCTATGATCTTGATCTAAACTTCACCATATCACGAAAACTAGATGAAAAACAGGGGAAAACATCATTTACAACTCTGATCAATATCTTTTTTCCTATGATTGAGAACCACGAGATGCTTGATATGACATCACGATGCAATGAAACCAAGACAAACCCAGAAAGAAAAAATCAATTTTGATAGCAGCAGGCCATTAACATCATCAACCAAAGGTAAAGCATACTTACACGAAGGGGTTATAAGGGTTGGCTGGTGAACATGAAGAAGGTAAAGCTTTCTGGATTTGAGATTCCGCAATGCCCATA
>CM071863.1:134541-187552 GCA_036759665.1 Gynandropsis gynandra | reverse complement strand
ATTCCCTACGGCAACATACACGGGATCATTATCAGCAGCCCCTGCCATGGATTTTACCTCTTCTTCTTATTCTATAGATAACACAGAGACAAGTTTCTCTCTCTCTCTCTCTCTCTCTCCCAAGAAAATCATGTACTGATTATACACACACACACACACACACAAGACTAGGTATATATAGATGTGTTTTGGTCATTGTGATGATAATTTCAAGGAGGATTCCGACAATGGAACCTTCTTGGTCAACGACTGGTCTTATTTATAATATTCATGAAACTACAGAGTACTTCAACTTAAACTTCACGGTCTTTTCTAAGATGAAAAAGGATGTGAACAAAAGATAATAAATCAACACTAACCCTAACCCTCAATATCACTAAAGCAAATACTCTTCTTTAATAAATATTAACTCTAAAAGTAACTCATGGCGAGAATACCATGAAATCTCCGGATTTTGAAATATCAGAAGATTTAATTTGAAATCAATAATCGAATTTGGGAAACGAAAAAATGTTATTTAAGAAACAAAAAGATGGGTTTAGGGAAAATTTTCCATTACCATTGATGTCTCCATAAACCCTAAGAATTAGCTCTCCACGGTCTCAGTTCCGTTGCAGAGCTTGTGGTGTGAATGAGCGCTGGACATCGGAATTTCATCCAGCGGTACAAAACGACGTCAAGTACGTCGGGACTTCCACCGGCGCTACGCCGGGTATCCGCCGAAGCGAAACAGTAGCACAATCATAACAAGTGACTTCTACTTAAGTGGATCCACAAGAAATTAAGGATTTGGGCTCAAACATAAGCCCAAACAACTGAAATTTGGTCCATTTTTAGGCTAATTTAATCATCTATCTACTAATTTTGATTGTAGTTTTTTCACATCGTAAACTTAATTAAATTTTAATAAATACGATATTTCATTGATTTTATTGTTATTTTTTTCGCATTAAACATGAGTAAAAGTCAAGAGAAGTTAGTGGGCCGTAGTCTCTAATGGGCTTCCCATGATATAAAATGATCGTCTCTCTT
Organism: Gynandropsis gynandra; assembly: GCA_036759665.1. Lineage (NCBI taxonomy): Eukaryota > Viridiplantae > Streptophyta > Magnoliopsida > Brassicales > Cleomaceae > Gynandropsis > Gynandropsis gynandra. Next base: position 186,520 of record CM071863.1, on the reverse strand, counting down.
TCCCGCCACTCGCAATGCTAAAAGTATTTCCAAATCTTTCCTTCCCCTTTCTCGCTCTAAAATTCAAAAGTCAGTTTGATCTCTCTCTCTGAGATAATCGTTTGTTTCGATTTCTCCCTCCATCTCTTCTTTGGAGAACCATACTCTCTTTGTTTACCGTTTTGATTCTGAGACGAAGATCAACAGAGCGAGCGATCTGAGTTCCATATCAGTGTTTCCTCCTCATACAAAGGTAAAATTTCACCATAAGTCTGTACGAATCCCCAGAGACCTTTGATTTTAGTTGTTTAGCGTTCTCATAGGGTGACCAGTAATGAGTTTCTGCGATATATATTGTATCAATTTCATATTTATTTTCTTGTTTTATGTAAAAATCCGTTAGTTTCCTTAATGTCCCTTATCTGGAGAAATTTAGGAGGCGTGTTACTGTCCGTATTAATCCCGTTGGTTCTTTTGTTTTTATGTGTAAGGAGATGTAGTGATGGACCATCTGAGCCACAAGCATCGCAGCAGCAGCAGCTTCGATCACAACCGTCGCAGCAGTCATTCTCGCAGGCACCATCGTCTCATCTGACGCAGAGTTTCCTCGATGACGCCATAACAAATGATCAGGTGAGCTACTTAAACGAGACCTAATGGAACTCTTCACTATAACGTTTTAAAATAATAATATCAAAGCTCTATAAGTAGAATGAGTTGAATTCCGTTATGATGCAGATCCATAAGGGGGGAAAAGCAATAACATCAAAATATGCACACAATTATGGACTCAATGTTTTAGCATTTTATGTGAGATTAAACCCTGTTAATATTGTAAAAGCAGGAGAATCTTTGTGTTTCCTGACCTGTGAAAATGGAACAAACTGGAGCCGTAAAGAAACCAAGCACTGGATGTGTCTTTTGCCGATTATTAATGATAATTCAAGAATTTGCATTTTGCATTGTCTCTACATCTGTCATGCAATTTTTCATTAATCAAAGCTACAGACTGCCATCATGTGTGTGTGCCTGAAACATTATCTTCTCAACATGTTGTTTTGTCTCTTCTCCTAGAGGAAAGCTACATTTGTCATGCTTTTATATTGATTGTGCCTGGAACATTATCTTCTGAACATGTTGTAATTATCTTCTAAACATGTTGTTGTTTTATCTAAAAAAGGTTAGTTGCTTGCTTCCTGTCAGTCATAAACGTGAAGACAGCCAGATTGTGCTGTCTAGATCTTCCAGCAATCTTACGAGGAGATGGAATCCCACTTTGGTTCTGGAGGCTAAATGTAAGTTTGCTCCTACTGATATCAGAATGAGAATGCATCCCATTTTGTCATCGACTGGCCCCTGATTTGGTTCAACTTCCTGTCATTTCCTTGATTAGGTCAGGCTGGTGAAGAACTTGAGCAACGGATTGAAATGATAGAAACTTCATTGAGCAGGTTTGGAATGCTTTTGGACTCCATTCAGAGTGATATAATGCAAGTCAATAAAGGAACTAAAGAAGTTTGTCTTGAAAGTGAGTTATTTGATTTGTGATTCCTATATATAACAAGACATGTGGGGTGGGAAGAAAAAATGCATCTGTAATATCTACTTTTGACCCTAATGCTGAGAGGAAAACTACACAAGATAGCAGCAGATTAGTGGCGCCGATCAGCTTACTCTCTAGTGAAGGCTGTTAAGCATCTTATTCCTTGTGAACATGATATGGGCAGTGTGGTGACTGATTGATATTGTGTTTTCCGACAGGTTTTTGAATTGGTTGAAGATCATTTTACTTAAAGAATTGATGATCTTTCAAACACTGACCCTTGATTCCTCCAAACTTCGTGTGAAGGGCTTTCTAGATACTTTAGCTGAATTTCTGGTTTTTGAATTTTGTTGCAGCTGAACGCATACGGCAAAAGTTGATTCTCCATGACACTTCATTGCAGCAGCTGGTAAAATGAAACATCTGCAGTTTGTTCTAGCTTATGTAATGCATAGATAGGATCAAACATCTGCAGTTTGGTTTTTCTATTTGCATTTACAGTACATGTGTGAAAACTTGTCTGTCTCCAGAGATACAAGTAGGATGCTGGAAGTCAGTGAAATCGGAACAAAGCACCAGGAAGAAGAAGAAGAAGAAGACGGCAATGGTGAAATGTGAAGGTATTCATGAGCAGCAGGTAACTGGTTCGGCTTTCTCGTTCATGAGCTTTGAAATTCCGAATTAACATTCCAAATCTGAGCTCTATTACATTCTAACTGTACAGTGGAAAGAATGCAGCGTTGTGATCGACTCGGATGAGGACATAGATGGAGGGTTTTCATGCTTGCTTTATGACAACACGAAAGGTACAATGAACCCAATATGATTGTACTTTCCATGATAGGGAAATCAAAAGTCAGTTTGACAGATGGGACGAAAAGGAAAATGTACGGATTCTGCGAACATCATCATTAACTGATACAAGGTAATGCGGCTTCTTCATACACCTCATTCCTTCCTTACAAGTTTTAACTTGGAACAATGAGCACAACTCTCGTCTTTGATTCTCTCTCTCGTTCTGTCTCAGCATTGCAGATTGTAGTTAGACAAATCGTAGGCGGACATGTGGCGGCTGGTTCTCTCTGGCTAGGCCCTGGTACGCTCTCTCATTGTTGTTTTTCCACATGCAGAGAATACGAACAACCCTTTTGGTTTACATAAAAGCCCTTTAAGACGGCCCATCTATCCATTAAAGCAACCCACACCCACTTATTCTCACATCGAATCTAGAATTTTGACATAATAGCCTAATAATAATATTGCCGCTTTCCATAGAATGTTTGCTTTTGTGGTAAGTTGTATGTTTTGCTTTATTCTTTAAATACTATAAAATAAATACGGATTAGGTTTGCTTTTGGCCTAACTGGATTTATATTAAAAACACCCCAAAACCACAAGATAAAGAAGTCTTGTAGTTTTCTTTTTTCAATGACGCTCGTGAGTTGACAGCGAATTTGTCTTATAGAGTTGCTTCGTCGTGAATCTACCTTAAATTTCATATTTCAATGATTTTGATGTCTAGGCGAAGCATTGACCCCACCGATGTATAAAGAAAGTAACCATAGTTTTGTTTTGATTATGATTATATATATATATATGTATATGTTGTGATTATGATTATACATATATATGTATATATGGGTTGTATGGAGTAGCTTATCATTTTATGTCATTGTCTAAAGTCATAGTATAAAATGGGTGGTGAGATGATATATGATGAGACGCAAGAGAAACTTGTGCCAATCCCCATCTCTGTTATTTGATGAAGTTAGGCTGACCAAATTCATCTAAAACTCGATCGACTTTTCTTTTACCTAAACGTGATGATGTGGGCGGTGGAGTTCATTCCTTTTTTTTTGTCTTTTATATGTTCAATCAAAAATAAATCCGATAAAATATATATTATATACCTAATATATTGTCAAAGTCCTCTCCAACCGTCTCCAAAGAATAATATTTCTTTTCATCATCCTTATATTCTTTTCCAATCATCTCCAAATTTAGTTAATAAAATAACTAATTTTGGTCACCACTTTTTAAAATATCATTATTATCATTTATAATTGTTGATTTGGTTATTAGAAAACAAGTTGTTTTGGAAGACACATGAACATATTAATTTTTTTTTATAAATTAAATAAATATTTAAAAGGACAATTTAAAAATTGTCATTTTTATGGATGTTTTTACAAAACATTTTGTCATGTTTGATATAGACGTAAATAAATTTATGGATAATTAAGGAAATAAAAAAACAATTAGTTTTGTAATGCTTTAAAAGCCTTTATACGAGGGTCAAGTTTTTGGATATACTAAGAGCCTCTGCCTCACATTGCATGCTAGTGCTTACATTCTTAAACGTCATATATTCATGTTTGTTCATGTCAGTTTTGTCGGTGGAGTGGGCAGACTCCAAATTAACGTAGTCTTTCGTAAAAAGAAAAAACAATTATACAGAGTTCCACAAGGGACTCCAAGGTATAATTTTTATGTTTGTGTGTGTATGTGGACATATATGTATATAAAGGTGCGTTATATATTCATAGAAATGTAATTGTTATATATATAAATGTCTGTGGATGTGTATACATTTTGGCCCCTTCTGAAATATCAGCAAGGCTTTTTGTCCTTGCTTGAAACAAAATCCAAACGAGGAATTTATTGTCTTTTGTGGCCCTTTTCTTTTAGTAACATCTATAATGTATTCATATATAATTTTTGGCATGATAATTAAGTATGTGTATACTTCATGGGATCAAAACCGTAATATTTATGCGAGTGTAACCGTATGATGCGGTGAACGACGCCGTTTTCATCAGGCCAAGAATTGGTCAATTGATGAAGCGCGTGGGAATATAGGGGACTTCACTTTACTAATAGATAGATTACGTGTATTCCATTTCCTCCTGTCTAAGCATCAAGTGATCTGCAAATGACAATATTCTTAAATTTTCATATTTTGCTTTTTTCTTATGTTCACTCCTGGCATCATTCCTTTCGTCGTCCTTCAGTAGCCCCAATCATCATATGCAGTGGCATTCTCTCTGCCATCTAAATTTCAGAGCTGTCCAGAGAGAGAGAGAGGAGTTAGTGGTGAAAACTGAGGAATATGCAGAGCATAGACTTTTCTTCTCTGCAAAGCTTCTCATCTCTCTCTCTCTCTCTCTCTCTCTCTCTCTCTAGAGATGGGCCCATATTGAAGATATTTTTTCCCAAACTGCGTTCTTCCTTTTTCTCGGTGGAGCTAAGGCCAACGACACTGTGGTTGTAAAATTGTAATAAAGCTTCGTTTTTTACTTTTTCCTGTCTTTATTGCATTTGCCCATATGAAAATTCTCCTTGAAAAATAATGGGTCGGTCCGTTTTCGATAGCTGGATGCCTCCATTGAGACTCCTCTCTCTCTCTATGTTTTCGTCAAAAGATGCCCACCAAGAGAAAGAAAAGGAGTATTCTTTTCCCTTTATGTTCAACAGTAGAAATTTGTTGTTGAACCATTATTTGATCTGGTATATCTCAGTATTTTTTTTTAACACATCCTTCTTTTCCCTGTTGGGTCTTCATCAACTCTAGAAACCAAAGCTAAGATCTTCTCTGTTTTTGTTTTTCAAATTAAACGATTTTGCCCAATTTCATCACAGGATCCCCTAACCCTCAACCCTGAAAAAGTTGTCAGATCAACAATGTGGGTTAAGATGGGACACATAGGGATATAAGCTTGCCCTCTGTTTGAAGTTTCCAGGCTTGGAGCATGCTTCATGGATTTATTTGCTTAGCTCAACCATTGACATCTTCTTCCACGCCTTGGCTTTAAAGATATATCAATTTTCTTTCCTTTTTTTCATTGGCGACCAAAGCTTAGCGCTGGTTCGGGTCTCTTAAAGTGGAAAGAGAACAACTTTGTGTCTTGGAATCCAAAGAAAGTTTTGGAACTAGCTTGAGCATTACTTTTGTTTTGATGCAACAGCTTTCAGATTTCTAGGGTTTTTTCTCTTTTTTTTCTTACCTTAGATTCTTTTTGCTATATGCACATACATATATACAGATATATCTAGATAGATATAGATAAAATTACAGCTACAAGCACTGTTCCTGTTCTTGGAAGTTTGGAGAAGAATTTTCAGGTACCCCTTTCATGACTGTTTTTTTATTTGTTTGTAATTTTTCTCTGTGGTCCCTTTCAAAAGGAAAGAAGTTATAAGATTTGGTCCACAAGTTTTGGCTTATTTGCAGTGGAGTCATTTGTGTCTCTGATCTGTTCGTTTACGTCTATATGTACGGAGATCCCAAATTTGTCTCATTTCTTGCTTTTAGTAACAAAATATGTGCTGAATGATGAATCACCATTGCCTATAGATTAAAAATCATTTAGATTGTAGAAGGAGTTTGCTTTGGATTGGGTTACTGGTAAAGGATCCTTTACTTCTCATGTTAGTTTCTTTATGAAGAAATGCCACTGCAGTGTCTCACAAGTATTTTTAACCTTTCTTAGTAAGTCTCTGTGGAAAAAATTTCCCCATTTCTGAGTCTGTTGAGAATTAATGATTGCGTACGATATTCCTTCCTGAGTTCTCAATTTGAGCTCTATTCTTAAATCACTCTTCAAAAGGTGCAAGGATCAAGAAAGGCAATAATAAAACTGCATGTCATCAAAAACCATGGCAAAGAAAACTCAAAGATGTGTGAGTGGGAACGAGGGAGATCATTTAGGTTGCGTATGGGGATTTATCAGTATGTTTAATTTACGCCATGGAAGATATGCTCATAAGCTTCTGGTAGATCGGAGGCATGGAAGCAAATGTGTTTCTGGTAAGAACATAAGTCAAAGATTCTCTTCTTCATAGTGTCTGTTGCAATGCTTTGTTTTGACGGTTATGTTTCATATTACGGCTGCAGGAGATCCTAGAAACAATAAGCTTGACAAGCCTGAATTTTGTGAAGAGGCTTCTCGTGAAACCCTAGTGAGTTTTTTCTTTTATATATAGAAAAAATGCTGATAACTTCACAGTTTCAAGTTCTTCTGTGGATTGATCTGTTGGAGTGTTTAACTGATTAAGGTTGAGGAAGGAAGGAATATGAGGATAGCTGTAATCAAGCCTAGTGTGAAGAAGCTCATAGAAGAAGAGTTGTTCATTGACAAGGAAATCAAGGAGAAGGACAATAGGGAAACAGGACAGGTTTCAGACTCTGAACTTGAAGGCCGTAGAAGGAAAAAGAATAGAACTCGTGGGAAAAGCTGTGATAGCTTTGGTCATATGAATGCCATTGAGAATCCAAGGTTTGAGGGTCATCGTAGTAATCTAAACTATCATCAGTCTATGACAAGTCTCGACATTGACGATGTGATTGAAGAGTTCTGTTGTGAGATTCATCGCAGAAATGCAAGCCACTTGAAGAACAAGAAACTGAACAAGAATCGCCAAGACTATAAAGAAAGACTGAGAGAGCTGGTCAAGTTTTTGATTAGTCAGAAACTTGTACACGGGAACCGTCCCAGAGAAGATAGCGAAATCCTTACATCCAAAGATTTGATGGAAGTGTATCAGATTCTTGGTTCAGATGAGGACTTGTTTCTCAAACTTTTGCAAGATCCAGATTTGCTTGTGCCAAGAGATGTTCAAGATTTGCGATTCGGTGAAAATGAGATCGACGAAGAAAATACATTGGAACAATCCCGTTCGCCAGCGGGTAGAAAGCAGTCTAGCATTTTCAGGATGAAAAACAGAGCACAAGAAAGAACTGATCCTAACAAATGTGATTCTTCGGACAGAATCATCATTCTGAAGGCGGGACCAGCGAGCTTGTTAAGTCCAGAAATGGGAAATAGTCACTGTCCATCACCTGAACCCCATCTAATGAAAAACAAGGCGCAGAGTGAAAGAAGCAGTTCAAATTTCTTTCTCTCTGAGATCAAGAGGAAGCTGAGGCACGCAATGAGAAAGGATCGAGAGGGATTACCGCGTGATGGGGGATTTGGGGAGGGTTTCCAGAAGACTGTGCCTACTAAAGATCATTTCTTTATTGAAAGGATGGCAAAACCATCAATGACTGAGAAGAATTCAGCTACAGTTTTACAAAAACATGAGGAGGATGACAAAAAACAACAAAGGGTGTCTAACATTTACATTGAAGCCAAGAAACATCTGTCGGAGATGTTGAACAATGGAGATTTTGATCTGAACTCAACAAGCAAACAGGTGAAGAGATCCTTGGGAAGGATACTCTCCCTTCCTCAGTACTCGTCTCCTCTTGGCAGCCCGCGAAGAAGAGGCGAGCCAAGTTCTCCAACTGCACATAGGAGATCTGCTTCGGCGGATTTCCTTAATTTTGAGGGAAATGAAAAAGAATCTCATGAGAGCTCCCCAGGTCATGCCATGGAAAATGCTGATCTTCAGCTCTGCCCTTCTAACAATTCTGACAGTTGTACTGAGTCGCTTCAACCAGCCCCGAGGGAACTCACTGAAGACAGTGTTAACAAAGCGGATGGAATTCATATCAAAGACACAATTTCTTCAGGTACTGAAAGTTTATTTATTTTTTCCCTCTTCATTCTGCTGAACACAGAACAAATAATAGCATTAACAATAGATGTCAACCTAAAGAGTCATTCTTCGAGATTCTGCAGATGACGTCATCATTGTCAAAGAAGTAGAACTAACTCCAGCGGAAGATGATGCTATCTCTAATGCATTATCCGATCAAGGTAGCCCTTTCATGTTGGAAAGAAACCGAATTGTTGATGGCAATTCCAAAGAGGAAGATCATAATGAGCAGGTATATAATTCCTTAAGACCTGCAAGAAAATGGTTTTTATAGGCCAACTTTGATGAAAAGCTATCAAAATTTCTTCTACAGACGTCTCTGGAAGAGAACCAAGAAGCAGGGTCTTCCTCTGTAGACTCTCTGTCTAACTCTTTAGCTAAAACCGAGGAACCCAAATCAGTCCCAGAATGGGCAAGTCCTGTATCGGTTTTAGAGCCATTATTCAGTGAAGATGATATAAGCCCAGCAAAAATGCGGTCTCAGTCAGGTATGCAAATAAAAACAAAATATCTGCTGGACTTGGGTCTTCGCCACGAGCCTACACTGATTCATCTTTAACAATTCAGGTGAAGCACTAGTGCAACCTTTGTGTATCCGATTTGAAGAAAATGATTGTGCAGCTGGAAATGAAGAGAACAATTTGAAAACCATAAAGGACGACGAAGACCTGGTGTTTAATTATGTTAAAGCCATTTTGGAGTCTGTAGAGTTAAAGTGGGAAGAACTGTATCTCAAGTCTCAATCATCAGATGAGCTTCTTGAACCAGTGTTGATCAGCAATGTACCCTTCTGTCCGAACCAGCTTTGTTCTGACCATGAGCTACTCTTTGACTGCATCAATGAAGTTCTCTTGGATTTCTGCAGCTGTCCTCCATGGGTTTCATTTTATAAACCTAAAACCAGAGTCTTCTCTACTGTTAAAAGCATCATTCATGAGGTTCAAGAAGCAGTTTACTGGCGTCTTGTACCATTACCACTTCCTCGTGCATTAGACCAAATAGTGAGGAAAGACATGGCTAAAGCTGGAAACTGGTTGGATATTAGGGACGAGATTGACTGCATTGGCTCTGAGATTGGTGAATTGATTCTCGAAGAATTACTGGAAGAAGTCGTACTCAGACTGTATGAACATTGACGACTCCCTTGTTCCAGCTGAGTTAAAGGAGGACGAGGACAGGACTGTACTTTTATGGCAATCGTGTTGAACAGAAGAGGTGTAGATACACATTACACGACAATAACGGGAGAGCAAAGTGAATTCATTTGAATGATTCAAAGACTCCATGTTTAGGACAATGTAAGATCTTTAATGTCTGTGTGTGTTTGGTGTGTGATAGAGAGATGTGTTCTTCTTCTTCTTTTGTGGGGGCTAATTGATTTTTTTTTTTTTTTTGTGTTTGTGTGCATTTGTTGTTACTCAAAATAACGACATATAATAAAAATGTACTGCAGCCCTGGTCTGTAATATTATTATTTTAGCTTTGTACACATTTTCTACAATTTCAATTTTTTAATATGTTATCTAAGTAAATAAATCTAACAAACGATTGTAATTCGTACGAAAAATCAGCATCTATGGTTTCCTAATTTTTTTACTAGATTTATTTATTTTAGTGACTTACCATTTTTCTACAATTTCAATTTTTTAATATGTTATCTAAGTAAATAAATCTAACAAACGATTGTAATTCGTATGAAAAATCAGCATCTATGGTTTCCTAATTTTTTTACTAGATTTATTTATTTTAGTGACTTACCATTTATCATTTAGAAACCAAAAAAAAGGTGTAAAAGAAAGAAAATACTTGCTTAGGTCTAATTTAAAATTACGAAGAGAAGAAACCCTCGTATACTATCCACCATGATCCGAAGCTACAAATCTAAAAAGAGTTTTACCAATAAGCCCTGGGACAGATGAAAACGATGGGAGGATATACAAAGGGCAAAAAGGGAAAAACAAGCCAGAAAAGGTTAAGATTTTCCTACCAGACCAGTGTGTGTTAAGATGGATCGATCGAGGAGTTTCCTAGTTATGTTCGTCTATCTTCCTTGAACTCCGGAGCAAGATACCCAAATTGTGTAACATCTAATATCCCCAAAGCAACATTTTCTTCTTCACCACCCACACAAATTTAATTAGAGTCCAAGTTTCTGAAGCCTGAGATTCTTCTTCTTCCTCTTATACCGCGCTATCCCTCTAAATCTCACGCCGTCTCTCTAGATTTCCATTTGGGCAGCCGTAATTTCGTCAAAGTTTGTATCTTTCTTCCTGTTTCGTTATCACTTCTTTCCGGGTTCTTTTGGGTTTTTCCGCATCAGGTATCGGTTCCAATTCGCGGAATTCGTTGCCAAAACCCTAGCTTTTGTTCGGGTTTCGGTGCCGTATTGTGGACCATCTGGGACGTGAGCTCTTAATGGTTAGTTTTCTTTTGGAAACCCTAGTTTATATTTTTCGTCCTCGCCTAGTTAAGATTTGGTAATTGGATTATGGCGATTGTTTGATAGCTCGATTCCGGTGAACGATGCCGTTTCTGCCCATTTAAAGATTTTTGCTTGATCTCTATTCCCTCTAAAACTGAATTTCTGGAATTTTTTTGTTTAGTTCTGCTCTGTCTATAGCAATGTTTGTTACAATTACTCCATATATTAGAAATTATATATCTTAGGGGGCAAGTCTCAGGCTTTTATATTGAGGAGAATGCCAAACCTATTTAGATGAGACAGTTAAGGTGAAGTCTCCTATAGAATCTAACTTTGATACAAGATTGACCAATTAGATTCCATATGCACTGTATTTCATGTTACTGAAGCCTTCCCAGGCCCTTGGAGGTCACATTGAAGCTAAAATAAAATTTAGATTAGATGTTTATCTTAAATCTACACAGCCCTTTTATTAATCACACTTGATTAATATACTTATGACTATGATTCAATATACTTATGATGATACATACTCTCCTTACAGTTATCCTCAAACAAGTCCAAGACCTTCTTGCTTTGGCACTTATAGTTAGTTTGAGACGGATGATTCTACATTCTGTCGATGGGTTTCTGATAATGAATACAATATTTTGTACTGCAAGGGGTGAATGCAAAATAAAAGTAAAAGTCCATGAAAATATTAGAATTCAGTTTAGATTTTAGAGTTTGGTTTGGTGGATTGATGTTAGTACAAGTATGCAAAGGTATCATCCAGCCAACTGCACTAGTGCCGTCAACAATAATCCCATAGGCGGTGCATCTGTGAGGGAAACAGGACGAGCTGATTCCTCTTCAAATGGAAATTACTCGCTAAATTCCAGGCATGTTGTTAGATGAAGTTTACGCCTATTGGTTTTATATGTTTATACCCTAAAAAAAGACATGTTTTTTACTGTTTTACTGCAGGAGGTCACCACCATTAACACCCTATAAGTTGAAGTGTGAAAAGGAGGGTCTGAATTCAAGGTAATTGCCATGTGATCTTACTGGTGGTTTAGTTTTCAGATGTACCCATTAAGTGTTCTCTTAATGATTCTTGTCCATTATGGATTGTTTGTAATTTGATAGAGGTTTGACTTATGCTTCATAAAATGGCAGATTAGGGCCACCAGACTATCGTCCTCCAACATCTGATTCTCCTGAGGAGAATCTGACCAATGAGTATGTACAGTTTGGATATAAGGAATCTGTTGAGGGACTTGAGGTTTGTTGTGTTCCTCCAATCATTTTTATTTGATTACCCTTTCTATTTGCTGCAATGTCATTATTTGTTTGAATTCAGACAGACATATATGTCTATATATGTATATATAATTATCTCAAATGATCAATATGGTAATAATGGTAGCAATGATTTATATTTTCTTTTCACTCATTCCGTATTTTAAAATCGTGTGTGCAACGATTTTAGGAGGCTAAAGAGATTACATTGAGTCAGGTTCATAATTTTCCAAAGCCTGTTGTCCTCAAGTGCAAAGAGGTAAAGCCATTGCTATTTTTTTTTTTTTTTTGCAAAGTGGTAACTTAATATTCTTTTTTTCGATTCTTAATTTGTCGCTCGTTGTCGCTCGTTACTTTGTACTTTTCAGGCTCTCAGAAAGTGCCTTAGGGCTATCAATGAATCTCGTGCACAAAAGCGCAAGGTAATATAATATGGAGATTCTCAAACCTTATTATCCCTTTTTAGATTAATCCCAATCAAAATTTGAAATTTTTATAATTTATATTTACATTTTTCCTTACTCTTTTTGGCAGGCTGGTCAGGTTTATGGGGTACCTCTCTCCGGTTCGCTTTTATGTAAGCCTGGATTTCCAGAACAAAAACCTTGTGGGGAGGAAGCAAGGAAAAAATGGATAGAAGTAAGCCTATTCCTGATGAGTTTTTAGATTTTTTTTTTTTTTTTTTTTGTAAAATACTTAAAATCTTTCTTGGAATCATGTTTTCAGGGTTTGTCACAGCAGCACAAACGGCTACGCTCTTTGGCTGATCACATTCCACATGGATATCGAAGAAGACCTTTATTTGAAGTCCTTATACGGAACAATGTGCCATTACTCAGAGCTACTTGGTTTGTAAAAGTGAGCTATCTTAATCAGGTATAGAGTAATTCACTTACCCTTCTTCAATTTGACTTAATTTGAGTTTTGGAGGATATCGATTTTGCGCTTCCGTTTTTGCAGGTGCGACCTTCGTCTGCAGCTCTTTCCTCAGGATCACCTGACAAGTCACAATCTGCTCGTACTGAACTGTGGACGAAAGATGTTATTGATTATTTACAATACCTTTTGGATGAGCTTTTGTCATGTAATAATAATTCATATCCTACGCGGCACCCAAGAGATAGGTCGCCACAGATGCTTTATAGTGGATCAACAGCAGCAGCTTCTGATGGTGAGGAGCGGTCTCTTCATTTTAAGTGGTGGTATATGGTTCGCCTCCTGCAGTTTCACCATTCAGAAGGCCTTCTTCTTCCTAATCTCATCATTGATTGGGTTCTCAAACTATTACAGGTAAGTATTTTCTTATTTTGCTGCATTTATACTTTTTCTTTTTACTCATTTTTATTTTGTTCTTTCAGGAAAAAGAAGCCTTTGAAATTCTGCAGCTGCTACTCCCTATTGTGTATGGTGTTTTAGAAAGCATTGTACTTTCACAGACCCATGTAGAGAGGCTTGTGGCAATAGCTGTTCGTTTCATCCAAAGGCCGTCTCCTGGGGGATCTGATCTTGTTGATAATTCTCGAAGAGCATATACGCATTCTGCTCTCTTTGAGATGCTTCGCTTCTTGATTCTTGCTGCCCCTGATACCTCTGTTGCTTCTCGTTCCTTCCCTCTCCCTCCTTCAGTTGCTGCATCTGGACCTAATGACGTGCCTTTCGTATCAAAGCCATATGGTTCTGCTTCTTTTGATCATATCATGACGACCATCCATAGACGTGCAGATGATCTTACAAAGATTGCCAGTGCGGGTTATCCTCAACATAATGTAGCCAAAGCGGTTGAGGCATTGGATAAAGCTCTTTCAGATGGAGATATTAGAGCTGCTTACTCTCATCTCTTTGAAGACCTCTCTGATGGAGCTCTTGATGAGGCCTGGATTTCTGAAGTCAGCCCATGTTTAAGATCCTCTCTCAGATGGATTGGGTGCGTCGGTACATCCTTCGTTTCCTCCGTGTTTTTTCTTCTTGAATGGGCGACCTGTGGGTTTAGAGATTTTCACTCTGGTGTGCCTAAGGATATCAAGTTGAGTGGTAGAAATGATTATTCTCAGGTGTATTTAGTTATTCAACTCTTGAAAAAGAAGATTTTGGGTGCAGAATCTGGGTCTCGCCGGAAGAAGAAGAAGAAGAAGAAGAATCATCGTACGACAGATGTGTTTGAAAGCCCGGGTCCTTTGCACGACATTATCGTGTGTTGGATTGATCAGCATGAGGTTCATATGAGAGGAAAGAAGCCCCTCCAATTGCTCATTTTTGAACTTATGCGCGCAGGCATCTTCTATCCCATGGCATATGCGAGACAGCTTGTGGTTAGTGGGATGATCGATGCCACTCGACCCGCTGTTGAACTCGAACGCAGAATCAGACATCATCGTATCTTGAAGCAGCTTCCTGGGTCTTTCGTTCGTGATTCCTTGGAGGGTTCTCAAATCTTAGGAGGGGCTAAGCTGACTGAAGCTGTGAAAATCTTTTCAAGTGAACGACGTCTTCTTTTACGACAGCTAAAGATTGATGATGGAAGTAGATATAATACGGATAACGTGGTTGTGTCGGATCAGAGTTTAAAGCATCATCCTCTCAAACGCGGTGTGGATATCGAAGAACTAAAGGAATTAATATCAACTTTACTGCATTTTCCAAGTATGATATCGGGTCTGACAGAATCTGTGGCAGATGATTCTCAAGGTAGCAGTGTTAAAAGGTCTGTTGGATCTATTTGTAGCAAGATGGATGAGAGCAAAGCTCGATCGAAGAAACCTAAACTGAATGAGGAGAAGAGTTCATGCATCCAAACCCTTTCACCAATTGCATCAGATGAAGAAGATACCTGGTGGACGAAGAAGGCCTCGACTCATTCGGAGTCTTCTTTGAAAGTTGATCCTCCACCGCCAACGCCAACGCCAACGCCAAAGTCAATGAAGCAAGTAGCACGCGGTAGGCAGAAGAGTGTACGTAAAACGCAGTCGCTGGCCCAACTACAAGCCGCTGCCAGGATCGAAGGTAGTCAGGGTGCCTCGACGAGTCATGTGTGTGATAATAAACTAAGCTGCCCTCATCATGGAGAAAATCACAAAGTGGTTGATGTTGTATCCGTCGGGAACTCTTTGAAAAAGCTGCGGCTTTTTGAGAAGACGTCGATCGCTGTTTGGTTGACGACAGTGGTTCGACAACTTGTTGAAGAGACGGAAAAGAATAATATTACGGTTGAGGAGAAGAGGTCAACGAGGTGGAAGATTGGGGAGGATGAACTCTCTGTTATAATACATCTGATGGATTCATCTGATGATTTAGTTTCAGCAGTCAAATTTCTTCTTTGGCTGTTGCCGAAAACTAGCAGCCGTCCGTCATTCACGATTCAGGGCGGCCGGAATCTTCTCGTGATGCCAAAGAAGGTTGAAAGCCATGCATGCCAAGCCACCGAAGCATTTTTGGTATCATCACTTCGAAGGTCAGTTTCATATTCAACATAAATATCATCACAAAAGCATTTATATACGTACTGATGACTGATG
Organism: Gynandropsis gynandra; assembly: GCA_036759665.1. Classification (NCBI taxonomy): domain Eukaryota; kingdom Viridiplantae; phylum Streptophyta; class Magnoliopsida; order Brassicales; family Cleomaceae; genus Gynandropsis; species Gynandropsis gynandra. Next base: position 171,243 of record CM071863.1, on the reverse strand, counting down.
TGGCATCATCATCGACTTCTTTCAGGTATGAAAACATTCTCGTGGCATCAGATCTTATGCCTGAGGCATTGTCCGCTCTAACGACTCGTGCTGCAGCGATTATGTCTAGTAATGGAAAAGTTCCGTCTTCAGCTGCCTTAGTTTATGCTCGTAGTCTTCTGATTAGATACGCAGGCATTGGCAGTGTTGTTGAATGGCTAAACAACTTCAAAGCAACATGTTATAAGAGGCTTCTATCGGAACTCGTTGATCATTCTCGATCCGATGGAGAGTATGGAATCCCCCTCGGGGTGCCACCAGGAGTTGATAATCCAGATGACTATTTACGTCAAAAAATCAGTGCGACCCGACTTTCGAGAGTGGGTTTGAACATGCGAGAAGTGGTGCAACGGCACGTTGAAGAGGCCTCTGTCTATTACAGAAAGCTCGGTGACAGAAATGATGATGATGATGATGATGATGATGATGATAATGGTTATCAGTTCTCTCAACGAATCATCGTTGGATTAATGGATTGCATTAGACAGACGGGTGGTGCAGCCCAAGAGGGTGATCCATCTCTGGTTTCATCAGCTGTTTCCGCAATCATAAGCAGTGCAGGCTCTGCCATTGCAAGGATTTCAGATTTCTCCGTTGGTAATCATTCATCTGCCATAGCTTTTGCTCGATACATCATTCATATCCATGTCACCTCCCTTTGCCTCCTCAAGGAAGCTCTCGGGGAACGCCAAAGCCGAGTATTTGAAATTTCACTTGCCACTGAAAGTTCTACGGCTCTCGCTGGGGTTTTTGCCCCTGCAAAGGCTTCCCGTGGTCCATATCAGTTATCCCCTGAATCGTATGATTCAAACGACGGGAAAATAACATTGAACAGAGCAACGAAAGTGACTGCAGCGGTTTCTGCTCTGGTGGTAGGTGCTATCATCCATGGAGTTATAACCCTTGAGAGGATGGTGGGTCTACTGAGACTAAGAGAGTGTTTAGATTTTGTTCAGTTTGTAAGGAGTACGAAGTGTAGTTCCAATGGCAATGCTCGATCCGTGGGAGCCTTTAAGGTGGAAAATTCGATTGAAGTTTATGTGCATTGGTTCAGAGTCCTTGTGGGTAACTGTGAAAGTGTTTGTGAAGGTCTGGTTATGGAAGTTGTGGGTGAGGCTTCCATGGTGGCTTTATGGCGTCTTCAACGTTTGCTTCCGCTTAATTTGGTCTTTCCGCCTGCTTTTGCCATTTTAGCTTTTCTTCTTTGGCGACCCTTTGTCCTTAGCATGCATGAAGACACTCACCGGCTTTATCAGTCTTTGACTATGGCCTTCAATGATGTCATCAAACACCTTCCTTTCCGGGATGTTTGCTTCAGAGACACCCGTGGACTTTATGACCTTATCGTGGCAGATCCCGCTGATGCTGAGTTTGCATCAGTCCTCGAGTTGAATGCTTTTGACATGCACTTGAAATCCGTAGCGTTTGTTCCGCTTCGTGCACGTCAGTTTCTGAATGCCATGATCGAATCTAAGAGTCCAGCCGCCATGGAAGGAGGAAGTGGGCATGAGGGAAATGGAAAAAAGCTTCAAGACAAGAAGATTGTATCTGTACTGGACTCCCTGCAGGCTGCAAAGTTTCACTGGCAGTGGATTGAACTGAGACTGCTTCTGAATGAACAAGCACTGATGGATAAACTTGAACATCATGATATGTCTTTACCAGAGGCTATACGATCTTCGTGTCCGATATCTGAAAAGCGTGATGCGTCTGAGCATGAGAAAAACTTCATTGAAATCCTTCTCTCAAGGCTATTGGTTAGACCCGAGGCTGTGCCTCTTTTCTCAGAGTTGGTTCATCTTTTAGGGAGGCCTGTGGAGGATTCAATGTTGAAGCAAGCTGAATGGGTCCTCCTTGGTCAGGGTGCTGTTTACGGCAGAAAAACTATCAAACAGAAGCTCGTTACGATCGTGGAGAGAGTCGGATATCACGTTCAAACCCATTGTTGGAAGCCTTGGGGTTGGTGCAACTCCGATGCTGCTGCTGCTCCTCCTCCTACTTCAGTCAAGTCTCAGAAGAAAAGGATGCACCTTTCTTGTGTTGAAGAAGGAGAAGTGGTTGACGAAGGCGTCGTCGATTCAAAAAAGGGCGTTTGTACAGCTACTGCCCACGAAATAACGACTGAGAGGGCGTTTGTACAGCTCGTTCTTCCGTGCATTGACCGTAGCTCGGATGGATCTCGAAGTGCTTTTCTGAATGAGTTGATCAGACAGTTGAGCCAAATCGAACAGCTGATAAGTTCAGTGACTCGTAGTAGTCCAAATAAGCAAACAGGAACCGTTGCTTCTGAAGTATCTTTAAATAAAGTAGCTACCCGAAAGGGGATTCGAGGCGGTAGTCCCAATATTCCAAAGAAAACGTCGACAATGGCTCCCGAGAGTAGCGTGCCACCGTCCCCTGCTGCCTTGAGGGCTTCGATGTCTTTGCGGTTGCAATTTCTGCTGAGATTACTGCCTCTCATTTGTGGGTACTGTTTCGTATTCCTTCCTTCCGTTTACAACTTATTCTCTTCATCTTCACATGTTTCCGTTGAACAGAACAGAACAGAACAGAACAGCTGTTCCTCCTTGAAATACCTAACATCGTGTGACAATATGTTTCAGGGAGCCTTCGAATCATAGCACAAGGCACGCACTTGCTTCCACTATAATCCGACTGCTCGGGAGTCGGGTGGTGTATGAAGATTCTACTCCTACCTTTTGTACTAATCTATCCAAGGTAGAGATGGAATCAACACTATTTGACCGCCTTCTACTTCTACTGCATGCCCTTTTAAGCAATCAGCAGCCGCGTTGGCTAAAACCGAGGCCACCCCTCGATGAATTTCCCAAAGATTTTGGCCCGTTTGATCACGATGTCGCAGAAAGTTTGCAGGTCTGTAACCTTAAGTCCACTGTCCTTGATCGATGATATTACACATCTAGTCCTGGAACTCATGGCAAATGCAATGTATTATGTAATGCAGAATGAGGTGGAACGGATGCAGTTGCCAGATATGGTTAAGTGGCGAATTCAAGCGGCCATGCCAATCCTGCTGCCATCTCCACGCTCTTCTGTCTTGTGCCAACCGCATGCTGTTCCTGCTGCTGCGTTATCTCTTCTGCAACCCTGTTCAGAGAGCAGGCTCATCCCACCTCACAGGAGTACCACATCCATGGCCAAAACGGGAAAGCAGAAGCCAACGTCAGTGATGGAAGGGGAGAGTAGAGAGATAGATCCATGGATGCTTCTGGAAGATGCAACAGGTCCATCCAACACCGACCACACCAATCTTCGAGCTGCCACTTGGTTGAAAGGTGCAGTGAGAATCAGACGGACGGAGCTGACGTACATTGGTTCATTGGATGACGACACCTGATTCTTCTTCTCTTTTCCTTTTCATTTTTATCTTTTTTTTTTTTTTATTCTGAGCTCTACAGGTGAGCTATTATTATTATATTTATTATTATAAATTATGTATATCTTACGGCAATCAATTTTTTTTTTTTTTTGAGGGGTTTGAGAGACTTGAGATAAACAGTCTTGACGATCTAGTTTTAACTACTTGCATTTGGCCCCCGACTCCTATTGTGTGTGTATATATATATAGTAGGGATCATTTTTATTGGGTTTTTTGTTCCATCGTTGATCTTTGTCTTTTTATGATCTTCCCCTAGCACCTCGTTCTGCGATTCCTTGGACCGCAAGATTCTCCGACAGGCAAATCAGAAGCTTGTTGGATTCGTCAATCTGGTCTGAGAAGGCAGAGTTTTGGAGGACAGTGTTTCTTCTTTTTTCACAAAATTATTACAGTAGTGCATGATTAATCTCATAATCATATCAGTTCATGAACTAACTCTTGTGTAATTTTCATCTACAGATCACCTGCAACTCTCTTCAGCTCTCGTTTGATCATTCCCACTGGCGCAACTGCAGCTCCACGGAACTGTCGCCAAAACCCATTCATCTAAAATCATTCTCTTTTATATTTTTTTGAAGATTATATATATATATATATATATATATATGTTTACCTTGGCCTTAAGATTCAAGAGAAGGAAGCCGTCAAGAGTGTGAGAGCGAAGAGAGAAAGCATCCATGTGAAGATTACTGAGAGCCTCCATGATATCAGCAACGATGTATTCTCTATAAGGGCATCTTATTTCGATCACCACTTGTGTTTCTTTCCGCTTTACCCTCACATCTGAATCATCATCTCTCCCCATCTTCACATCCAGATTATCTGATGTCTCTTCCATCATCTTTCTCTGTCTTTCCACGAATCCCACTGATCCCATGCACGACTCTAGCTCCTCCACTCTTGCCTCCAGCTCGCTCAGGTACTTGATCGTGTTCTTCAGGATCGATTCTTTCTTCATCTGTTCAAATTATTATACCATGAAGACAATATCTATATGGGCTTGTTGATTTTCATCCAAAGATCCAGACTTTACCAAGTGTTTACCTCGTTTACCGTGGGAACCATCGACCCAAGCACCCGGAACTTCTCATTCTCTTTTCTTCTATCCGAAGAATCACCATACTCCGGCGAAGCTTCCTGATTCAGTCCAAAGGTTTCTTTTTCAAACATTATCTGTGTATCAGCAGTATGCATCAGTGGCACGTTATACAAAATCTTCCGCAACATATTCTGCGCCCTCTTTGGCTGCCGCTGACGTTTGACATTTGACGTTCCACGTTGCTTCCAGCGCAAGAAACTGGAACCAGAATCAGAAGACGTGAAATTCAATGGATCAGCTTTGTTTCTTCTACTTGCAGCGTGTGGCAGAAGAGCCGATAGTGTTCTCCTGTAATGAAGGTCTTCATCGGACCCAAAATCAGCAGAGTCCAGTGTGACCTGACGATGCTCTTCGAGCATGGAGTTGTCTTGGCAGATCCAGAACCCCCTCTGGTTCTCATCGCCATCGCTATCACTACGACTGTTTTGGTTAACGGAGAAGTCTTCCACAAAGCAATCCGGTTTTGAGGTGTCTAAGAAGAAAGCTTTGACGTGCTGAAGCAGATTATGATCTTCTGCAACCTTTCGTTTTCCATGAAAACCAAATATGTCAGTTCCTTGTAAAACAAACCAAAACCCAAGTGGTACATGGAGAGATAGGTCAAAGAAGAACAATGGGTACCAACTCTGTGACGCCTAATTCAATCACACCGCCTGAAAACGGAAAACACACAACAGTCTGCAAAAGCACCCAACCAAAACATCAACCCTTAGTACTCAAATCTCTTATACATATGCATATATATATATATATATATATATAGCGTACCTGAATCGATGCGCTCTAATTTCCCAATGAGCGAAGAGGAAGGAGCCACATGAAAAGGATTCATATTTTGTTGTGTTAGATAGAGCTGACGCAAGTGAAGATAGATCATATATATATGTGTGTGTGTATATATACAACTTACTCTTGCTAGTAAAGAGCGAGTGAAGAGTTTGCTCTCTGCGTATTGGGCGTTGCAAAGCCAGATCGTCTCACCTGTTGCCAAACTTGTGCCTGGCAAACTTACACATGCAAAAGCATTTCAAGATAACAATGAATGTGTATATATATATATATATAGAGAGAGAGAGAGAGAGAGAGTTACAAACCCTTGGGCAAGAGAGAAGACATAGGACATGGAGAGCAAGTAATACCACTCTGCATCAGTGAGATCATGTGGTGGCAATAAGACTGTGTTGCCGTTGTTGTAATAACAGTAGTTGTTGTTGTCATAAGTAGTTGAGTCTCCTTCAAGCAGACTCAGATAAAGCTGTCTCAGTTGCTTACTTCTCTGCAATCTATATTTAAATTCATCATCCATTTCTTCATCATCCTTTTTCCTCTTCTTTATTATGTCTCCATTGTAATATCCTTCACCCCACTCCAAAGCCCTAAATGACCGAGGCAAGTCTTTCTCAGTCAAAATATAAACTCACATGAAGTCATATATATATATATATATTTGTATAATCTAAAACGTACGAGGTTGAACATATTAAACCACACAATATAAATCTATATATATAGTACTCATGCTCATCATATACAATAGAAGAGCTTGAAGCATCTAGGGTTTGCCTTTGTGATAAAAGATGGCTTCATTCAAAGAATATATATAAAGATATATATTACCCATATTGAGAAGGAGATAAGGACCAGAAGATTGCATAGCTCCATTGCACACTTCTTACAGCAATAGCAAGCTGTTTTCTCAAGCTCCTCAGCCTTTCTGCTTCATCGTAATCCGCCATTTTCAAACAAATCTCTACTGATTTCACAATACCCACACGAAGAAGACGACGACTCCTCCTTGGTGTTAAATGAAGATGAATTCAAAAGTAAAATAAAATTATAAAAACTTACTAGCTTTCATATTATCTTCTTTCTCTTTCAAAGACTGTCTGAGAGAGAGAGAGAGAGAGAGAGAGAGAGAGAGACTCTTCTATGCTTAATAATCTTATATTAGATTCTGTTTGCTGAAACCCAAGGTCGTAAGTGATGCCGGAAATATATGCACAATATTATCGATTTCTTTTTACTTTTTACACAATTATTATACAAATATTCAAAATTATTTATTTTTAGTGTTTTGCTTCTATCATTACAAGTTTTTATCCTTTTAAATTACATCTATCTTATTATCCATTCATTCATTTTAAGCCGAAAATGTTTCCATGGGTGAGCAGTGAAACAAAGTTACAGCATATATATATATATATATACACACACGTCCGTCGGTAAAGTACGAAGTAAATGGAACTGAAACGCAATACGACTTTGCGTTGGTCTCATTAATTAATGATGAGAAACTAAAGCACCTTAATTAAATATATATAACTGAGATGAATAGTTTGTGAAGATTGTACATATTCATAAATGTAATGCCAATAGGGTATGTATTAACCCTTCAAGATTCCTTTTAAGATACCAATTATATATATATATATATATCACTTCTAAAATTGTGTAATCCGTGTCCAAAACTGTGAAAAAATTATTATTTTCATCCATCTGTAACCACGTATCTTCGATCCAAAACTTCTTAGATAATTTATATATATATCGCATTAATTAAAATGTTATATATTTAACATATTTGCATTTGGAGATAGATTTTAGTTGTTTTTTTTATCTGTACTAGATATCGTGTATAAAGGATAGATCACTATATTGGATATTATCTTATTATTTACTATATATATATTATAGTACGATTAGAGTTGCCTGTCACGTAGGTTATTTTTTTATTGCAATCCGAGGAGATAATTACGAGGTGGTCGCTAATTAATCTGTCTCATCATTAGTTAAAAAATAATTGCATTGTGACAAGAGGACCATCTCTAGCCACGAACCCCACGTCCTTCCCTGGTGCACCAATTGTGCTTCTAAGCTCATTTATTGCCTCGAAGACAACAAAAATAAAGGTTAATTTATAATTATTGTCTTATTCATTCATTTTATATAATTATATATAGACATCCTTATCAAAAGTTATATAATCAATTATATTATATATATGCAACAAAAAACGTGGATAAAATCGTTAGTATCGAGATAAGATAGTGAAACAACTTCGCAAAGTACCGAGTAATAATGACAAAATACAAAAATGTTTCGAAAGGAGTAAATAATGTGTAAGAAAAACTACAATCATTGTTGTTTCCCTGTCACACATACATATAAAAAAGACAAAAAAAAATAAATATATAGCAACACATATAAATTTCGTTGGAAACCCGACTAATATATAATGATTGTTGATGGCAGCGGAGACAAAAAAACATTTTTTATGATAACCACTACATATAAATGGGGAAATAAAGAATTAAAAATTGGAGTAGTATAATAATAATAAAATTTAAAATTGAAGAGAGGGTGTGTTTGGTGGTAAATAAATAATGAAAAGAGGGAAGGAAAGTGAAATAATAAATGCGAAATAAAGTGAGTTGAGACGGAGCGTTTGTAAGCATTAATGAGAGAGGAGACAGAACCGACAATGAATTCATCATTCCTTTAAATTCTCTTATTTTATATATCGAATAATAATATACCATCACGAATTGTGTGGTTTTTATTCTTTTATCATAAAACATTTTTATGTACAATAAAAATAAACATCTATAAGGGCTGAGAGTTTATAATTATGGGACTTAAATCTCAGCCCATTCTAAAATATTATTTAATAAAGGGTAATAAAGTCATAGAATGTCAAGTCTGGGTGGTGTAGTTGGTTATCACGCTAGTCTCACACACTAGAGGTCCCCGGTTCGAACCCGGGCTCAGACATTTTTACCCTTTTGGTCCAGCCCTGGTGAATCATTGTCCTTCTGAAGAGCTTCATACTACAGTGGCCGAGACGCCAGACCTATTAACTTGGTCCCGTCGCTCTCAGATAAAGGGCCTATATTGAATCATCAACTGAAGACGATTTACAGAAGCCCATCATTTCCACTTGTCTTTTCTTCGGCCTACCATGACGACCATGTTCTCTTCATAAATAAACGAAATTGGCCCATTTTAGGCCCACTAATGCAGAGAGAAAATAACAAATATGGTTGGTTACAAAGCGAAATGTGTTGGATACATTATTTATGTAACATTCAGCTTTAAATTCATAAATAAATATATAACATTTTAATATGAGATTTATATGTAACATGCAACTTTAAAATGATAAATAAATATAACATTCAATATTTAAAAGTGCCAATGTGACATAAATCATAAATAATAAATGCGTATGAAAGTGGAATCGCATGCATTCTTTTTAAAAACTTTTGTGTATAAATACATGTACATACATACACATATGCCTATTGTGTTACCTCTTTTGCCTGTTTTTTTTAGCAATTCTCTTTTTGAGATTAAAAAAGTGATATTTAAACATGAAGGTAATAAATCATTATCTCTTTTTTCTTCATATAATTAACTAAAGTGATTTATAAATACTTATATCATATGTTTTTCTTTATATATATATATATGAAAACAGCGTAATGACAATAGAGGAAAGGACAAGGTAATTTGTCCTGATGAGGCTGATAGCAGGTTCGCGTCTATCATAATTATATGCATAATATATAAATATATATCATAAACCCTTTTTAAAAAGAATTTATTAAATTTTTAATTGACAGGAACGCGGAGGAAGGACTCCATGCATCCACCTTTCAACAACACGTTGCTATGGAAGCAAAGCTCTCGCAATATCTCAACAATCTCCACAACGAAAAGGTCAATCTAGCTAAGCTACTCCATATCATTATTGTACTATTATACATACATATATATATATGAGATTGACTATATACATCAATAGTCAATTGGGTCTCCATATCTATTTGGACATGTATACAATTATCATCGTAAATTCCACTAAACGTTTTCAATATTGTATAATACAATACAGACTCGAGCACTTGAGGACGAGATCGATAAAAAGATAGATAGGGTGAGAAATAATTACGGAATTTACAAATAATATATATAGATATGAATGTGAGCATATATATTTGTATTTTTAAACAATGTTTTGCATGAATGAGAAGGTGTGGGAACTACAAGTCAGAAATGCAAAGTTGATACTGGAGGTAAATTAATTATTAGATTTAAATTGAATAGTAAATTATGTTTGAAATTCTAACTGTGTTTCTTCTGTAAAAGATTGATGCACGAACCTCCAAGAAAAAGAAGAGCGACGACAAGTATTAATAATAATAAGTAACCCATTCATCATCACCACTTCTTTAATCTTCTTGCTTACGAGTTTGTATTATACGTACTAATTATTTTATATTTACTAAATTATGAAACATATTCACATCTATTTTTGTTTTTTTTAAGATGATTGTATGCATAGCAACCAAGATGAGCATTCAAATATGATACAAGTGAAAAAGATAAAAGAGTAAAAAATACTAAAAATGAGAATTGAAGTCTAAAAAGATGAGGACATTAATACTAAATGAGAATTGAAGTCTAAAAGACTGAGTGAGTCATGGAAGCCACAGCTTCTCCCACGAGACGCCTTGCAACACTCAAACCACTAAATGAGTGTACGACCGACAGACAGACAGACAGAGATTGTTAAAATCCGACCAAACACAAATTTGTCTAAAAGTATCCACTTTTATTCTAAAAAGCAAAGTTAAGTTTTGGGAAATGAAGAGCATAGCATACCCCAGAAGACAATGTTAAGTTGCATCCAACCTGAAACATGAAACATGAAACATGAAACATGAAACATGAAACATGAAACCTTGTAAGAATGAATAACGAATGTTGATGAAGACAATGTTAAGCAATTTGCTTTTTCATTCACTCACCACTTCCCTTCCCTTCCAGAGTCATTGGCAATAAATTGCCTGATCAATATGCGGAGGAATTTGCTTAATTTCAGTTCCCAGTTCTTGCTCAATCCTATACCTGCAAAATTCGATGACAAGGGCTTATAAGTCTGCCCCCAAGCAATCAAATCAAAAACAGGCAGAAGCCATACAAATTAAAGCGGTCCTCGTAGGTGATCAGATTCACAGCCAAACCGAGATGTCCAAATCTTCCTGATCGCCCCACCTGCATTGCCACCACTTTTCGATAAATAAATGGCCCATCCATATGTATGTGAGAATCCAGGATGGCCAAAGTTATCCAGCTTACCCTGTGGAGATATGTTTCTGAATTCTTCGGAAAATCAAAGTTGATCACAACATTGACTGCTTGAATGTCAATCCCACGCGTAAAAAGGTCTGCAATAACCGTCAAAGGATCCTCACACACAACTCAATCAAATACAACGCCCAGATAGTCAAAAGCAAACTTAAGCATACCAGTACACACAAGGTTCCGGCAAGCACCATTGCGGAAGTCATGGAACACTCTGTTACGGTGGTCTTGCAGCATCTTTGCATGAATGTAAAAACAAGAGTAACCCAGTTCTGTGATTTTCTTAGCTAAGAGCTCCACACGGTTCACTGAGTTGCAGAAAATGATCGATTGATTTATTTGCAGCTGCAGAAGAAGTAGAGCGTGTCAAACGACCGCAAACAATAATAATAATAATAATAAAAAAAAAAGATTGAGCTTTGTTTAAAAAATCTGACCTTGGAGAAAAGAGTATTCAAGCAGTGAACTTTCTGACGTTCTTCGACAAAAGCATAGAATTGTGTAATACCCTTCAGTGTAAGTTCATCCATTAGATTGATGACGTAAGGCTTCCTAAGAAATCTTTCCTTAAAATCCTTAACAGTGACTGGAAACGTGGCCGAATACATCAATATCTGACGATTTTCTGGAAGAAACCTAATCAATTGTTCCACCGAAGGTTGAAACTCTTGAGATAATAACTTATCAGCCTGATGAACAGATGCACTCAAAATTAGAACATACAATTATCATACCAAGAGAAACGGAAGATAAACATCACACATTTACCTCATCCATAACGAGCATCGAACAATTTTTTAATACACAAACACCCTTTTTGGCAAGATCTAGAATCCTCCCAGGAGTCCCCACCAACAAGTGGACGGGTTGATACAATCGCATTATATCATCTTTCAGACTGGTGCCACCAGTGGTCACCATGACTTGTATCTTCAAATGCTTACCTAGCTCCTTACAGACTTGCGATGTCTGAAGAGCTAACTCTCGCGTTGGAACAAGTATCACAACTGCATATGATACAGGAAAGGAAAGATTATGTCTACAAAGGGAATATTTCACACCATGTGACAAAATCAAGCAACTGCATACAGCAAAAAAGATTGTCCAAGCAACAGTTACCTTGAATGACATTATTATCTAAGTCAATTTTTTCCAAGGCAGGAATACAAAATGCAGCTGTTTTTCCAGTCCCATTTTTTGCTCTGGCAAGAATATCACTACCGGTTAAGGCAATCGGAATACTCTCTTCCTGAATGGGAGAAGGTCTTTCAAAACCCTTCTCATAAATACCCATAAGAAGTTCTCGCTTCAAAAAATAATCTTCAAATTCATTTCCTTTCGTGGCTGTCACATCCTGAATCAATAATGAACAATATTGTTTCAAAGGGAAGGAAAATAACAAACAGCCAGGCCGTTTTAAAAGATGGATCATGTCTCATTCTCAATATTAGATTCAGAAACCAAAAAGTTTATTCCTTGGAAATGATTCAAAAGTCACAAATCATTAGCGCATAAAGTTCTATATGAAGTTGTTTTGTCCACAAGAACCACACTTGAAATTGGACATCCAAATCAAGAATAAGAAATTCCTTCCTTACTCAAATAGATGCAAAGCAATGGCACATATGCATGCTGTCCCTAAGACCATAAAGCAAACCCAGAATATATGCTACCTCTGTCCTGTAGCGAGTATCAGGTGGGGGTAGGTTCAGCCTCGCCTTCCAATCTTGAGAACTGAAGAGAAAACATCAACAGATGTTCAGAATCAATGCACTAGCTCCTACCTCAAAAGATTATCACGCGTGAAAAAGCAGAAAGAAATTCCATGATAACAGTGATTGTCAACGTAGCATAAGAAGCAACGAACTAATCGTTTCAAAACGCATCAAAAGGGTCTCAAATTATGGTCTTGCGCTTAAATCTAAATCTCTTGTTCGAATAGCATCATCATAAAGACAGAAAAGTAGAGTACCGCCACACCAGGGAAAGAACATCACTTTAAAGACTAACATAATAACAGCCATGTCAAAACTCGGAACTCACTTTGCGTCAATAGCTTCGGATTGAACGGTCTTCTCGACCTCATCAACTGCGTCACTGTTGTTATTGCCGCCGGAAAACTGGGATCTTCTAAGCCATTGCTGTTGCTGCTGCTGCGGCGGCGCTTGCTGAAACTGTTGGTGGTTGGGTGCGTAATTACCGCGCTGAACGTACTGCGGAGGCTGCTGTTGAAAAACCGGCCTCGATTGGAATCCAGGGTTGTTCGGGTTGACAGCTCCGCGACCCGCACCAATCCCCGGGGGATACCTTCCTCTACTATTCATCACAGCCTTTGTTCGATCTCTAAAAGCTAATAAACAGACAAATCAAAATACCCTCCGATTTTACACAACCTAAAAGCTTCGTAAATATTGACAGAGAAGACAAAAAAACTCGCGATTAATTACAGAAACTCTCTAGGGTTTGCTAAATCACAGAATCGGTAAGAAATAGTGGCAGATCTGATAGAAAAAAAAAACTCGGAAAAAGGAAGAATTTCAGGGCATGAGAATCAGAGAGAAGAAGAGTGTCGGAAGGAGAGGGAAATGTAAAGTGTAGGGTTTGGTATTTGCTCGTTGAGAGAGCTTCGTTCGGCTTACAGGGCGGAAGAATGTAATGACCCACCACCGTCCCTTAGGGCGTCAAGTGGATTTTTGCCGTTTGGTGGAAATTTATAAAATGACCTCATTACTTCTTCTATATTTCTTATCTGGCACGATATTTTGTTGTATGCAATAAGACCCCCACACCTCATACTCTTTGTTTTCTTCTGATTTTGGCGAATTATGCATAAAATGATGAATAAAGTTAAAACAATAAGTAATGATCGAGTTTGCAGGAATAATTTAAATATTTGTAATCAACTTTTCACGTATAGAAGATAAGCATGAAGGTGGGACATAACAATCATATGCAATTGCAAATTGAAAAAAAAATACATTCAAATTGACCATGACCATCATCATGACCATGACCACCATCACCATTTCACCATCCTCACTACGCATATCACATCGTGCGAATTTCTCTCTTCCATGGCGAACCAAGGTAGCTACGACGAGCTCCACAACTGTGTCATCAAGCTGGTAAGTTGTTCTTCTTCCCATTTCGCTACTCCATCGATGGCGGTGAACACCTGTTTGCTTACCTGTCCATAATTCGATGGAATTGCAGAGAGAGAATCCGAAGAGGCGAAGGGATAGGGTTTACGTTGGTTGTGGAGCTGGATTCGGAGGTGATCGACCACTGGCGGCTCTCAAGTTGCTTCAGAGAGTTGAACATATTAACTATCTTGTTCTTGAGTGCTTAGCCGAGCGGACATTGGCTGATCGGTGGCGGATCATGGCGTCTGGTGGTGATGGCTTCGATTCTCGCGGTACGGTTCGGGTTCTCATTCGGTTTTTGATGCGTTTTGCAGCGTCGTCCATAATTTGTCCCCCTTTAGACTGTTTGAGAAAATCACGACAAAGCGACGGACTGGATACGAATGTTTATATTATAGCTTCGGAGTTAGCCGTGGTTTTATGTTGTTCTCAGTTTCAGAATGGATGCAAATGTTACTACCTCTGGCCGTAGAGAAAGGCGTTTGTATAATCACCAACATGGGTGCAAGTGAGAGCTGGAGCTTGTTCAATATACCTTTTCCCTCATTTGATGCTTCTTCTTTATCATCTGAACTATCCTTTATGTTGGTAGTGGATCCTCTCGGAGCTCAGAAGAAAGTTCTTGAGATGGCCACCGAATTAGGGCTCAATGTTTCCGTGGCTGTTGCTCATGAGGTGAATATTGAATCAGGTAAATGCAGAAATTCTTGCCAGATATTTTCTTCCCAGATAGTTGTAGTTCCTCTCCATAATTTTAGGTACCGCTTTAAATCTGCAATACTGAGGTTTTGGCCCCCTGGTGTAAATCTGATAAAGGTTCTGGATGGTCTTTTGATGTTCAAGATATATCCGAGGGGGTAAGACACCAGTTTTCTAGCTTCTAATTCAATGTGCAGATGGATTTAATCTGTGAATTTGTCCAAGTGAAAGATGTAATATGTAGCCTATCTTCTGCGATTAATCTCAAACTACCATAATAACCATTCTAATTATATTTGTCTTTGTTCTTGGGGACTTATTGAATCTGGTGAAGGGTACTAGTACATATCTTGGAGCTGCACCTATTGTTGAATGTTTGGAGAAGTACCAACCAACTGTGATAATTACTTCACGAGTTGCTGATGCGGCCTTATTCTTAGCACCAATGGTGAGGACTTGTTAATGGTCAAAACTGAACCAGAATATTATTGCACCGGATTGAGATATACAATCACACCCAACATTTTTTTTTTTTTGCTTCATTGAGATAGAAGAGGTCTATGTGGTGTTATGTAATGTCTGATGATGTCCTTGTTGGCGTAATTAGGTTTATGAACTAGGCTGGAATTGGGATGATTTGGAGCTGCTAGCTCAGGGAACTCTTGCTGGCCACCTTCTAGAGTGCGGTTGTCAGCTCACTGGTGGTTACTTCATGCATCCAGGTAAGTTTTACCTTTAAATGCAAGTAAAAATTTATTATAATTAGCGATTAAATCTTCAATTTATCCTACTGTGTCCTTTCACATGCAGGTGACCAATATAGAGACATGTCTTTCCCTCAACTCCTAGATTTGTCACTTCCCTATGCAGAAATTAGTTATGATGGAAAAATATGTGTGGCAAAGGCTGAAGGTAGTGGTGGGGTTTTAAATATAAGTACTTGCGCTGAGCAACTTCTTTATGAGATTGCTGATCCTGGTGCTTACATTACTCCTGATGTGGTAAGTTAGAGGTGCAAAACCAAGAAGATAAAAAGTAGAAACACTTTCGAAAAATTTGATGTGAATATATTCGATGCAGGTGATTGATATTCGAGATGTTTCTTTCCTTCAAGTGTCAGACTGTAAAGTACAATGCAGAGGATCGATACCATCCATTGATGTAGTACAAGTTCCTGAGAAACTCTTGCAGTTGGTTCCAAAGGTTGTTTCTCCATAGAGATTGTTGGCCAGATTTTGACCAGTATTGAAGAACAACCTAGGTGCATTCTGAAATTGATATTTTGTTGTCAGGAATATGGCTGGAAAGGATGGGGAGAGATATCCTATGGAGGGCATGAATGTGTTCAACGCGCTCGGGCTTCTGAATTTTTGGTATGGTTACTATTAGATTGTTTGGCCCTTTTTGAATGACCTTGATTCGAAAGACTCCTAAATGCGCCTAGCAAATTGTTGCTCTTCATTTCTTATCACGTGGGGATGAATTTCATTTTTCTTTTGTTTTATCTGGGTCCAGGTTCGATCATGGATGGAAGAAACCATTCCTGGTGTTAATCACCGTATACTTTCGTATTTGGTTGGACTGGATAGCTTGAAGGCGACAAGTAATAGTGTAGAATCATCATCTGGGCAACCTTGTAGAGATGTTAGATTACGTATGGACGGTCTCTTTGAAAGGGAGGAACATGCTCTCCAGTTAACCAAAGAGTTTACTGCTTTATATACGAATGGACCGGCTGGTGGTGGTGGTATAAGGTAATTTACCCGTCTTATTATGGTGTGGAAGTTCCTGTGTTTTATTTGACCAATCCATGTTAGTCAGTTAATCCGGGAGACTAGAATTAACGTCCATGTGCTTTGTTTCACATGGTTTTGTTTTCAATTTATGTATGATGCTTGATACTCTTAACAAGGGTGTACAAAGGAAGGAAAAGACCCTCGATCTGGAATACTTGATCCATATTGGACATCATATCTAGTTTGATGATAAAGCATGAAATAGTAAACAGAGAAATCCTAGATCCACAGAACAGACACATCATACAACTTGTTGTATTTGATTGTTTTTTTTTTATTATTATTTATAAAGCTCGTGTTGACTGCTTTTCCCCCTGGTTGAGGATTTACACGTATGGACTGTGAAGGTCTATTGTTGGTTTGACATGGTTTGTTGTAATTAAATGCAGCACTGGCCACAGAAAGGAGATTTCTCTCGAGAAGCGCTTGGTGTGTCAGTTTTTTTCTTGATACTTTTAATTAGTAGCTTTACACCAAACAAGTTCAAGTCTGATGTTATTTGTTGGGATATCCAGGTTATCCGGGAATCTGTATTCTGGAAAACTGGAGTACAGCATACGGACATGTCAAAATCAGTGAACCATGGACATGGTCTCGAAGTTTCTGCAGAGAAAGTACACAAGGTAAAGTCCATGCTCAAATGAGTTTTGCTTATCCGATTGATATTATCAAATTTTATCATGTGTGTAGGTCCATATGGAGAATAAAACTCCCCTCCATTCTTGTGCGAGTTCATATGCAATCCATGTCTCTCCTGTTCCTGTTCCTGTTCCTGCTCCATCTTCCCAGAAAATCCCACTCTACGCTGTTGCTCATTGTCGGGCTGGGGATAAAGGGAATGACGTGAACTTCTCCATAATCCCACATTACCCTCCTGATGTGGAGCGCCTTAAGCTCATCATTACTCCTCACTGGGTGAAGGACGTGATGTTGGCACTGTTAAACACCTCTTCATTTCCAAATATTGATGCCAACCCGATCCATGAAAATGTCTTGGTGGAGATATATGATGTTAGAGGCATTCATGCTCTAAATGTTGTCGTCCGAAACATTCTAGATGGTGGAGTCAACTGTTCTAGAAGAATTGATCGGCATGGGAAGACCATTTCAGATCTCATCCTGTCTCAGCAAGTTGTGTTGCCTTGATTAAGCATGAGGTATTCCTCCCTCCCCACCGCATTCACTTTTATTTTTATCTGCTCCACTCTTCTGTATTATTAGATGATGCTTATATCTTTATCTATTAATGGTTTGAAAAATATTCTGCTCTGTGAATTATATGCTTAGGTTTTCTAGATTCTTAATGTTAAATACTAACACAAAGTAAGGTGTATATATGAATTTGTACATTCAAATATTAAAATGATTACTGTAAATGTTTCTTGATCATCATTCTATTCCAGGATCCACCAGGACCATAATCAACACCCTCTTTATATATTAAGTAAATATTGAATTAATAGTCCACATATGTGGTCTTTGTAAATTTATGAATGGAATTTGAATTAGAATATTTCACTTCCAAGTCATTTTATTTTAACTACATAATATGCAACTGGACATGACGATGCTCCTTCCTTACACAATTCATGTATCATATATGTGTTGTATAATATATATATATATAGATATAATGTTAAATGTGCATAATGTTAGATTGAGGCTCGCCATGCAGATATGCAAATGCAAGACACTAACATCCAGACATGGGTTGCACCACCTCATGAAATAGCAAGGTACAGTTGGCTTATCTTTCATCCTCCTTTAGATTCTGGGTTGAAATGGTCAAAAACCACAGCCCTTCTTTTGCTCTGCCACCTAATTTGGTCTCATCCAATTTGCACCATTGCAAGAAAAAATAAGGAGGAAAAAAAAAAGAAAAATCCTCCGCTATAATCTCACAACAACTCAGGATTTTGTATAAAACTAGAAAAAAACTTAGCTGGTTTCTCCTTTGTCTGAGGGTAAAATCCTTGAATTCCTGTGGAAACTCTTTTGTTCCTTCTTTAATTAATCCCTCAGACGACCTCTTTGATCCTTGAAGATCTTGAAGGCGTTTAAAGAAGGGAACAACAGAAGAAAAAAAGATGGCATTCACAGGAACCCTCGACAAATGCAACGTGTGCGATAAGACAGTGTATGTGGTGGACATGTTGTCCCTTGAGGGAATGCCTTACCATAAGTCTTGCTTCAAGTGCAGTCATTGCAAAGGAACCCTTGTGGTATGTGTCATGATCTTTCTTTTCGATCATTGTTTCCTGTCAGATAGCCTTGATCCTCTGTTTTCTTGAATTCTCTGTATGTTTGTGGATGGTCTTTGTTCTTGCGGCAGATGAGCAACTATTCCTCCATGGACGGAGTCCTCTATTGCAAGACTCATTTCGAGCAACTTTTCAAGGAATCTGGCAACTTCAGCAAGAATTTTCAAACAGGTCCTTTTGCCTTTTCGTTATTCCTATTTTTTGTTGCCTGTGAATCATTTTGGCCTGAAGATCTTCTTTTTCTTTGAACTCCAGGCAAATCTGAGAAGCCGGAGCTGGTACTCTTTCCATTCCCTTCTTCTTTATGACTCATGTGTACTTGGTTTCATTAAAATCATTTTAAGGTGTAAAAAAAATGGGAATAAAAAAAGAAAATATGTTTGATTGAACAAACAGAATAGGACACCGAGCAAGCTATCATCGCTATTCAGTGGAACCCAAGACAAGTGTGCGGCTTGCCAGAAGACGGTTTACCCTCTCGAAAAGGTTGGTATTTGAGACGCTTGCAAACTTTCCGATCGAAAAAGAGGATTTGGGCATGTGAAATGAGAAATATGGTTGAACAGGTGACAATGGAAGGAGAATGCTTCCATAAGACATGTTTCAGGTGCGCTCACGGTGGTTGTCCACTCACTCACTCGTCCTACGCAGCTCTGGACGGTGTCCTCTACTGCCGGCATCACTTCAACCAGCTGTTCCTGGAGAAGGGTAACTACAGCCACGTCCTCCAGGCCGCCCACCACCGTCGAACCTCCTCAGGCAGCACTCCTCCCCCCGAGACCATATCTACCACCCATGACGACTCTCACGCCCCCGTCACCAGCATCCATGAGCAGCCGGAGGATGAGATGGACGAACGCTCTCAGTCTTGAAATCTGTGTGTTTGTTTGTGTGCTGAATGTGATTCCACTGCAAAAATGTCTTGTCTTTGATTTATTTGTTAACTGGAGGGAAAAAGAAGGAAATCTGATTGCATTTGTTCATATTAAACCTTCCTATGCACTTGAAACACCATCATCCAATCACTCTATTTGGAAACCCAATTAACATCAATTCGCCTTTTCTCAATGCCAAAGTTCTATTTTTGTTTAATTAATTAAAGCAAGCCTTTCCGAAATAATAGAAGAAGCCCAGGCCCGTTACGTTGGTCTAAATACAGGCCCGTTACGATGGCCCAAATAATGACTCGTTACGTTGGCCCAAACACCAGCCCGTTAAGTTGGCCCAAATACATGCTCATTGACCTTTTTTTTTTATTCGAAACTCATAAAGACGTAATTGCCCTCTATTTTCTCAGTAACTACCATCAAATACAGTAGAAAAATCGTTCCTCATCATCTTCTTCCTCTTCTTCCTTTCCGCGACTCCTCCGGATTTCGCACAGGTAAGCCTATCTTCTGCCGCATTGCGCCTGTGGTTTCCGATGGATGATTCGGGGCTCATTTGCATGAATGTTGGATTTTATGTCTGCATGCGTTATTGTAATTAGGCGTTCTTAGTGAGCTAGGGTTTTCTTTGGCCTCTGTAATTTCTGTTTCTGACCGATCTGGTCTCCGTTTATGATTTCAGTGAACAGGAAACGGTGTTTTCTGGACTGATCGTTCCATAGGATCGAGGAACCATGGGAGGACATGGAGGAGAGGGCGCTCCTGGCGATTTCAGGGGCAAAGTCTGGAGCATGACCGGTGGGGCTTACTGTAGGCCAAAGCATTGGCGTCGTAACACTGCCATTGCTATGTTTGGCGTCTTCCTCGTCTGCATCCCTATCGCCATGAAATCTGCTGAGCTCGAGGTATATTATGCGTTTTCTGTGGCTGTTTTGTTGATGATACTTGCAAATACCCTGGATACAGAAATGGACAATGTTGGTATTGGTCTCTTTGGGTGATGGCTTCTAATTGTATCTTGTAAAGAGTGTTGGCTTCTAATTGAATCATTTTGTTGCCGAATGGATCAACACATTGGATGAGTCAAATTGAATAGATTATGTTATGAGGATGTAATGGAGTAATATTTCTGGCATCTTATGTTAGAGATATTGCATGTGGACATATGTTTTCAGACTGTTTAATGGCCCAGAAGTACTTTATTGATTACTTCTGCAATGTCTTTGAGGGGATTCCAATTGAAACACCAGATTAAACACTGAACCCTCACAAACTAGTAGCTCGAACACTTAATTTTCATGGAAAGTTGCTGGGTTTAATCAGAAGGTTGTAAAAGTTCAGCGCTTGAGTTGATTGCATTAGGGATTTATGTTTGGATTCCAACATTGAATAAAGGCGAAGTGTATTGGTTATTGGATGACGATCATATAATATGTGTTTGATATTGTTGTGTACAGCAACGGCCACACATGCCGGTACGCCCAATTCCCTCACAGTTATGGTGTAAGAACTTTGGAACCAAGGATGAGTACGAGAAAGAGCACTAACAAGCTTTAACTTGGTATGTTGTGGACAATTATTGCAGGGAATATCTCTTCTTTATCAGTTTTGAAACCTAATTGAGTTGAGTTCCCCTCTTCTTTTCTCATTAATCTAAACTTAATTCAGTATTATTTGTGGGTCTATGCTCTATCTGGGTCGTCTACTGTTTCTACCAACAGGTAATAATACTTGTTTTTTCTTTAGGATGATAGTCTTTGATAAATAATCGGCCCTTTGTAGATTTCGTGTCAACTTTGGGACAATTGTGATTCGTGGACTTTGGGACATAAAGACAATGTTAAATGATTGATTATATATGTTGGTAGATTTTTTTTTTCTGTTTTGGGGAGCAGATAAAAATGTAATTAATGATAATGAATCTCTCTCTTGAAAAGTTACTCAAGTCATTGGAAAACAGAGAGAGAGAGGTCAAAAATGTATCTCTCTTTTCCTTTTTCCTCCTCGTTACAAACTTGTTTTGTTAAAAATTAATTAATAATAATTTTATTATTGTATATATATATGGATATATGATATAAATATATGTATATAAAGATGTTTGTATATATAAGAGATATATAAATGTTAATACCATAATAAATGATATGTATTATGTTATAATTATAATTCTCTTCTTTGAATATCGATCGATTATCCCGTTAAAAAATTTTATGATGGAAAAATCCATTGGGATAAAAATTAGGAAAAAGAGTCTATTCTCTCCATTTTACTGCTTTAATCCTATTCCCCCTCCATTTTGGCCCTCATCCCTCTCAGTGTTTAGCACTCATCCTATTCCCCCAAATTATCTATTTTCAACCCTAAAAATCAGATCTGATAAATTGACCCGAAATTTGATTAAATTGGTTTAAATTAGAAAATTTAGTCGGTTTAACGAAAAATCCATTGGGATAAAAATTAGGAAAAACAGTCTATTCCCCCATTTTACTTCAGTGTTTAGCACTCATCCTATTCCCCCAAATTATCTATTTTCAACCCTAAAAATCAAATCTGATAAATTGACCCGAAATTTGATTAAATTGGTTTAAATTAGAAAATTTAGTCGGTTTAACCAAACCAATCGGTTCAGTAAACCGAAATTTAAAATAAAAAACCCTAGTATTTTATTACCCCAGTAAAACAAAACCAATAAAAACAGAAAAAAAAAAACTAGGGATGTCAATTTTTAGCCCGGCCCGAAATCCGGCCTGAAACCCGACCCGAAAATTAAGGGTTTGGGTCGGAAATTATGAGTCCGTTAAAAATTGGGCCGGACTCGGGCTTAAAAAAATTGGCCCGTAAAATTCGGGCCGGGCCGGGCTTGGCCCGCAGGCTGCCCGAGCCCAAAATTTTCCCAAGTGTAACTGTGTAAACCCTAATTTTTGTGTTGTCTCGTCTGTCTCTCTCCCTCTCCAGCCAAGGATGAAATGAATCATTTTCAACATTTAAATGATTCATTTCATTTTCAACATTTAAATGATTCATTTCATTTTCAACATTTAAAGATCTATATACCATTGGAGTGCTTAATGGATTTGTTTTATCCATGTTAAAACGTTTTAATACTCTATTTGTATAATTCGATTGATGTACGAATATATCATTCTTTAAATAATCTATCTGTAAACTAAGACAAAATTTTGTTTGTCCATGATCTTTCATTTTAATTTTCTTTTTCAGATAATTTCGAGCATTTTCAATCTCCTTAAAGGTCACAGTTATATTCAGATCATCAACATAAACAACTATAATCACATATCTATTTGTTGTTTTCTAAATAAATACACATAGACAAATATGGTTATTTACAAATATCTTTTTTAATAGATATTCACTTCGATAATTATACACGTCCAAATTGTTTCAACCTATATAAAGATCATTGCAGTTTGATTGCATACAATTCTTTTAAGTTTTGAGTTTGATGTTTCCAGTATTCTTAATCTTCGAGGTATTTTTATATATATATCATAATCAAAGATCCATATAGATATGTCACAACCACATTTACAAAGTACATATCTAAATTTTTTGGTGCAGTTAAACTTTTAAAGTATCTAATTGCATCCATAACAAGAGAATATGTTTTCATAATTGATTTCAGGTTTTTGGAGTTTGTAAGCTGAGTATTGAAATGAATGGTTACATTGTTTATTTATAGAAAAAAATTGACATTTCAATTTAAAAAATCATAAATTCATTAGGACCCTTCTATAAAAGAATCATTAATTCAATATGATCATTTGTAACAGGAGACATTCACAATTTTAATAATTATAATATTCTTTTATTATTAGCAATTCTATGTTTTTTTCTCAATGGAAATTCACTATTAAAGAAAAGGATAACTTTTTTTGTAACTTAAACATAATCGTTTTATAGTTTTTTGTGTGGTTGTATCTCTACATCAATTTTATAGATTAGTTTTTTGAAAAATCGCTTTTATGATACTGTGAAGATCCTTTATTCCTCCTCCATAACTTTTTGGAAAAAAAAGGAATAATTCCAAAAGAACAAAACATAAAAGCGAAGACAAATAAGAAAATCCATAAGTTAAAACTCTTTAATCTGCCCAAATCCGACGGCCTTATCCTCCTTCTTTCGGACATACTTCACTTATTACAGATGAATGGAAACTTTGTAAAGAATCTGTATACATTTTAATATTTACGTCACAGTAATAGTAATAGAAGAACATATCAAACATATACATACCAAAGCGTCCTCCTTTTGTTTTTTCAAATCTGCATTGTCCCGTCATTGAAGATTGTGGAAAATGTGGAAGACTGTTGGTAAATTGGCGGCTGGGGCCAGAGCCGGTGAGTCTCGTCGGTGCATGTCGACGGCAATCCCTGGGCCATGCATCGTCCACAAGCGTGGCGCTAGTCTTATTCATGATCCCTGGTTCAACAAGGTTTATCCTTATTCTCCATTCTGATTCAGATGACATTGATTCATTATGGTATGGTCTGTGAAGTAACGTTAGATGAGTTTCAATGGACGTGCAGGACACAGCCTTTACTAGGACTGAGCGAGACAGATTGGGACTCCGCGGCCTACTTCCTCCTCGTGTTATTTCATTCGACCAACAGTACGCCCGTTTCAGTAAGTTATATCTCACCATCTTAATTATCAAACTCTTGGGTTAGACGGTACCACAGTGAACCGACAAGTAAAACATTTCAGTAAGTTTCATATTCACTTACTTGACTTGCGTGAATCTATGAAGATGAACCGACAAAACGGAAATTGAATGATACAAACAATTTAACGTGGAAAAACTCTCCGGTCATGGCACCATAGTCCACCCAAAAATCCACTATCATAATTTATGAGAATATTCACCGAGATTTAAAGAATATTCTGTCAATATTCCAATCCCGAAACGGGAAGTGGGCCGATCTCCTTCACTATTTTTTATCTCTTGTCTTTGATGTTTTTCTCTTGGTTGTATGTTTTTGCAAGCCAATACCAAAGAGTATTTATAGGAACCAATTAGGGAAATGAAAAATGAAAATGATAAATAATTATATTTATGAATTTGGCAAAGAAAACACGTTCAACTTGGTTGAAATTGGCAGTGGATTCTTTTCGATCAATGGAGAAAAACACAGAGGGGCAGCCAGAGGATGTTGTGTCGTTAGCAAAATGGAGGATGTTGAATCGATTGCATGACCGTAATCAGACATTGTACTACCGAGTGAGTTGCTATTCATATTAAACCAATAGATATGACATTGTGAGATGATGTGAACAGTTTAGTTTGGTGTCTTCTGCAGGTCCTTATAAATGATATCAAAGAATTTGCGCCCATTGTATCCACTCCCACCGTTGGGTTGGTTTGTCAGAACTATTCAGGTCTTTATAGAAGACCAAAAGGAATGTACTTCAGTGCAAAAGACAAAGGAGAGATGATGTCTATGATCTATAATTGGCCGGCTGAACGGGTCGGGTTCCAAACCATACACCTTGTAATACTATCTAATATGTATATATAGATGATAGTCCATGGTGACAAGTGGAAGTGGTGGTCCATGGTGCAGGTAGATATGATAGTCATTACAGATGGAAGCCGTATTCTTGGCCTGGGTGACCTTGGCGTCCATGGAATTGGAATCCCTATTGGGAAGCTTGATATGTATGTTGCTGCTGCCGGCATCAATCCACAGAGAGTATGTGCCTCATTTACTCTTTTTTTTTTTTTTTAATTCACAAGAGTTTTATTGATGATGAAGCTGTTTGTATATCAGGTCTTGCCAGTTATGTTAGATGTGGGCACAAATAATGACAGCCTCCGAGAAGACCATCTCTGTCAGTCAAAATCATTTTCTTTCTTTCTTTCTTAATGAGTCCACTCTGATGATTATATATATATATATATATGGATGCATTTTACAGATTTAGGACTTCGACAACGGAGGTTGGAAGGAGAAGAGTATCTTGAGATTGTTGATGAATTCATGAAAGCTGCATTCACACGATGGCCAAAGGCTGTTGTGCAGGTATATATGCATGCATATTGTATATCTTCTTAAGCTATATATATCTTTTTATCTGGGATGATAACTCATATGAATCTTACTTCCACTCTATTAGTTTGAAGATTTCCAAATGAAATGGGCTTTCGAAACTCTTGAAAGATACCGAAAAAGGTTCTGCATGTTCAATGTTGACGTCCAGGTAATGTACCGTCTGTCTTTCTGTATGAACCAGAAAAAGGGCTATGTATGTATGTATGTATGTATATGGGTTATTATGTATGCATGTATGTATGTATGTATGTATATGGGTTATTATGTATGCATGTATGTATGTATGTATGTATATGGGCTATTATGTATGTATGTATGTATATGGGCATGTGTGTTTGACAGGGAACCGCTGGAGTGGCTCTGGCTGGACTGTTGGGAACGGTAAGAGCCCAAGGTCGGCCGTTGTCAGATTTTGTAAACCAAAAGATTGTGGTGGTGGGAGCTGGGAGGTACTTTTGAGGCCTTTGCATTACATTGCATCATAATAGAATACATTGTGCTGCTGCTTCTGATTCGGCCTTCGGACGTGGTTCAGTGCAGGGATTGGTGTGCTTAAGATGGCAGTGCAAGCCGCTGCGAGAATGGGTGGCATCAGCGAGACAGCTGCAATGAACAACTTTTACCTCTTAGATAAAAAGGTCTGTCTCTATCTCTCTTTTCCTCCTCATTTCCACATGGAGTTTCTGTTTCCTCATCAGATTTGATGCTTCAGGGACTGATCACAAAGGAGAGGACACACTTGGAGGCCGCCATAGCCCCTTTTGCTAAAGATGTAAGTGAGGTTTCAGACCTTGGCGAAGGAGCAAGTATCGTAGAAGTGGTACGCCATTGCATTACATTAGAATAGATTGCAGTGTCCTGTAATACTTTCTCTAATAGGAAAGTTGTTCAGGTGAAGAAGGTGAAGCCGAATGTTCTTGTGGGATTATCTGGAGTTGGTGGGATCTTCACTGAAGAGGTAAGGCCACTCTTCTTCTTTACTCATCTCTCATTTCTATGCCCTCCTCACTCTTCTTTATCACTTTCCCATCTCAAGGTTCTCAAAGCAATGCGCCAATCTCACTCAGACAGACCTGCCATTTTTGCTATGTCTAATCCTACCTCCAATGGTTTGTTTGTGTGATCTCTATCCATTTTGAATGACCCATCTATCTATCTCTTCCATTCTATCCATTTTGAATGACCCATCTATCTATCTCTTCTTTATCACTTTTGAATGACAGCCGAATGCACTGCCGCTGAGGCTTTCAAGCATGCTGGAGAAAATATAGTATTCGCAAGTGGAAGCCCATTTGAGAACGTTGATCTTGGTATATATATATATATATAGTAAACATGATATACTAATAATGGCTTCTGTTCTGTCTATTCCCACTTACTGACAATGGTAAATTCCTCACTGGCAGGCAATGGTAAAACAGGCCACGTGAATCAAGCAAACAACATGTACCTATTCCCTGGGTAGGTCGCGTGCTCTACACTTAAACCCATATGAATTCAATGATATAATCTTTGGTGCTTGTTTCAGAATCGGATTAGGGACTCTGGTATCAGGAGCACGTATAGTAACTGATGGAATGCTTCAAGCTGCAGCTGAGTGGTAAAACAACACACCATCTTCCCCTTTTCTTTCTTATTTTTTCCACACAGACAGTAAAATTCCAAATGTACCGTGCATGCAGCCTGGCATCATACATGACGGATGAAGAAGTGCAAAGAGGCGTCCTTTATCCGTGTATCAGCAAGTACGTTCGTGACCACATGTCTTTATGTTTCATGCTGAATGAGAGATGGTAATCGCTTTGTTGTGTGTGTGTGTGTGTAAATGCAGCATCAGACACATAACGGCAGAGGTGGGTGCTGCTGTTCTACGAGCAGCGGTCACTGAAAATGTTGCAGAAGGGCATGGTGATGTGGGGCCTACAGAGTTGACCAATATGTCTAAGGTATCATACTGTTCGTTATTACCGGACCGCTCATCATGTCTTACTGTCACTTCACTCACCATAGTTTCTGGGTTGGTCGTGGAAACAGGAAGAGACGGTGGAATACATAACGAGCCGCATGTGGTACCCAGTCTACAGCCCTTTGGTTCACAAAAAATGATGACATCACAAGACAAGGCCAACCATTCTTTTCCTTCTTTGGCGTCTTCGTCTATGATTTTAATAAGAGCATAAGTAACTTATGTCGTGTGTATCAATCATGATGAGTCAAGACAATAAATGACCATTTTATGTCTTTTGTATCAATGACCCGACAAATAACGAATATTTGCGAATATTCGATTTTTTGTATTTGTATTTGTACCAATATCCATATTTATTATTTGTATTTCTAAATTCGGATATTTGTACATACGAAAATCTATCGGATATACGGATATTTATAAATACAAATATTTGTCGGATATACGGATATTTTGTAAATACAAATATTTATTGGATATAAAGATATCTGTATCTAAACCTATATTTTTTAACATTATATATATATATATATAAGAATTTTAATAAAAAATAATAATCATCAAATATAATCTAAAACTAAAATTCAAATCGCATAAAAATACAAAGATGCATAATATAAATAAAACAAAAGATCAAATATTCACATTCATCTCCACATCAGTCATTTAAATTTAGTTTCGTTGATGATGCTACGAATATCGTCAATTAACCATAAAAGTTATATATTTAGTGAATTCTATTTTTTTTTCATATCTTGTAATGTCTCTAGAATATTATCCAATCAATTTAGATTTGAACCAATCTTGAGTACAAATTAAATATTCAAAATTGATATTTTAATCCTCTAAATCATAAATATATTGCATATTTATCTATTTATTTATATAATAAGTATTTAAATAAGATTAATAATGTTTTTTATTTCCAATTAGATCATTAAAATCAATTTTGTTATATATACATTTATATATTAATTATTTTTAATACTTACGAATACGAATAGTACGAATAATTGAATCTATTATTTATATTTATATTTTTATTTTTTAAATATCTTATTTTTAATATTTATATTTATATGAATGCATATTCGAATTTTCATTTCGAATACGAATATTTTTTATTACTAATCAAGACAAAAATCAAAGGAAACGTTGGGGTGTTTTTATGTATGAAAAACGGCACGTAGTCGGAAACGTGGGAAAGAATAAAGTATAGTTGGAGGAGAAAAACTGTTGGGGCGGTCAACAGAGGCACAACCTGTAAATTCGCACGAACATACCAAAAGCGAAAGACTCATTTCTCACGCCAAGCCCTACATTTCTTTCCCTCTTCTCTCGCTTTCTCCCCATTTTCAAGCCAATCTCAGATCTTTCTCGCTCCACCGGAAATCCAACGAGTACGCTTCTTCTTCTTCTTCTTCTGTTTTTGTTGGGATTAACCGCGACTTTTCGTCTGATTTCGAACTCGTACGTGATTTGCTGATTTTGGCGCTACATTCGATGTTGGATTTTCGTGTTGCCGCATGTGGTACCCAGTCTACAGCCCTTTGGTTCACAAAAAATGATGACATCACAAGACAAGGCCAACCATTCTTTTCCTTCTTTGGCGTCTTCGTCTATGATTTTAATAAGAGCATAAGTCACTTATGTCGTGTGTATCAATCATGATGAGTCAAGACAATAAATGACCATTTTATGTCTTTTGTATCAATGACCCCACAAATAACGAATATTTGCGAATATTCGATTTTTTGTATTTGTATTCGTACCAATATCCCTATTTATTATTTGTATTTCTAAATTCGGATATTTGTACATACGAAAATCTATCGGATATACGGATATTTAAAAATACAAATATTTGTCGGATATACGGATATTTTGTAAATACAAATATTTATTGGATATAAAGATATCTGTATCTAAACCTATATTTTTTAACGTTACATATATATATATATAAGAATTTTNCAAGGCCAACCATTCTTTTCCTTCTTTGGCGTCTTCGTCTATGATTTTAATAAGAGCATAAGTAACTTATGTCGTGTGTATCAATCATGATGAGTCAAGACAATAAATGACCATTTTATGTCTTTTGTATCAATGACCCGACAAATAACGAATATTTGCGAATATTCGATTTTTTGTATTTGTATTTGTACCAATATCCATATTTATTATTTGTATTTCTAAATTCGGATATTTGTACATACGAAAATCTATCGGATATACGGATATTTATAAATACAAATATTTGTCGGATATACGGATATTTTGTAAATACAAATATTTATTGGATATAAAGATATCTGTATCTAAACCTATATTTTTTAACATTATATATATATATATATAAGAATTTTAATAAAAAATAATAATCATCAAATATAATCTAAAACTAAAATTCAAATCGCATAAAAATACAAAGATGCATAATATAAATAAAACAAAAGATCAAATATTCACATTCATCTCCACATTAATCATTTAAATTTAGTTTCGTTGATGATGCTACGAATATCGTCAATTAACCATAAAAGTTATATATTTAGTGAATTCTATTTTTTTTCATATCTTGTAATGTCTCTAGAATATTATCCAATCAATTTAGATTTGAATCAATCTTGAGTACAAATTAAATATTCAAAATTGATATTTTAATCCTCTAAATCATAAATATATTGCATATTTATCTATTTATTTATATAATAAGTATTTAAATAAGATTAATAATGTTTTTTATTTCCAATTAGATCATTAAAATCAATTTTGTTATATATACATTTATATATTAATTATTTTTAATACTTACGAATACGAATAGTACGAATAATTGAATCTATTATTTATATTTATATTTTTATTTTTTAAATATCTTATTTTTAATATTTACGGATACGAATATTCATTTCGAATAGGAATATTTTTTATTACTAATCAAATCAAAAATCAAAGGAAACGTTGGGGTGTTTTTATGTATGAAAAACGGCACGTAGTCGGAAACGTGGGAAAGAATAAAGTATAGTTGGAGGAGAAAAACTGTTGGGGCGGTCAACAGAGGCACAACCTGTAAATTCGCACGAACATACCAAAAGCGAAAGACTCATTTCTCACGCCAAGCCCTACATTTCTTTCCCTCTTCTCTCGCTTTGTCCCCATTTTCAAGCCAATCTCAGATCTTTCTCGCTCCACCGGAAATCCAACGAGTACGCTTCTTCTTCTTCTTCTTCTGTTTTTGTTGGGATTAACCGCGACTTTTCGTCTGATTTCGAACTCGTACGTGATTTGCTGATTTTGGCGCTCCATTCGATGTTGGATTTTCGTGTTTTTATGTATTCTCCCCAATGCTATCATTCCTTTGATTTGCCTGGTGTTAACGGTTCTATTGAATGTTGGATTTATGTATTGGTTCTGTAAAAGTTTATTCAGTTTCATAGGTATATTTGTCTGTCTTGTGGTTTTGGAAATGAGATGGAAATCAAGATGTTGATCGTCCTTGTCGCAGGAAGTAAGAATTTCGGGTTAGCCTTTTTGCCTTTTGGAATCTGGTGACTTCAGTTCTGTTCCTTAAATATTGCCGCCATTGAGTTTATTTCAAATCATATGGAGAGACAACGGCAGCAGCATATTGCAATATTTACCACAGCGAGTCTTCCATGGCTAACGGGAACTGCAGTTAATCCTCTGTTCCGTGCTGCTTACCTCGCAAAAGATGGTGAAAGACGGGTTACTTTGGTGATTCCTTGGCTGACATTGAAGCACCAAGTTCTTGTCTACCCGAATAACATCACCTTCAGTTCACCATCAGAGCATGAAGCTTACATCCGCGAATGGCTTGAGGAAAGAGTTTCATTTCCTTTGGGATTTGAGATACGTTTTTATCCTGGGAAGGTATCAATTTAGCTTCTTCTTCTCTGTAAGGAGTCTTCTTTATCGGAGGCTTTGATTCATTTCACTAATCTGGAGCCATTCATGTGAAATGCATACACATTCGATACGTTTTTATCCTGGGAAGGTATCAATTTAGCTTCTTCTTCTCTGTAAGGAGTCTTCTTTAAGGATTCATTATCGGAGGCTTTGATTCATTTCACTAATCTGGAGCCATTCATGTGAAATGCATACACATTCCTTTGGTTTGGTAACATATTAGTATTCCTTTGGTGCGTCAGAGTATCTTAAGCTTGTGGTTCTGATTTGCACAGTTTGCTACAGACAAGAGAAGTATCCTCCCAGTTGGGGATATCTCAGATGTGATAGCTGATGAAGAGGCAGATATTGCTGTCCTCGAAGAGCCTGAGCATCTCACGTGGTTTCATCACGGGAAGAGATGGAAAGCTAAGTTCAATTATGTCGTAGGCATTGTACACACAAACTATCTGGAGTATGTAAGAAGAGAGAAAAATGGACGTCTTAAAGCTTTTCTCCTTAAGTACTTAAACAATTGGGTTGTGGGCATTTACTGTCACAAGGTAAACTTTTTTTTACGTCTTTTCCGTTTATGGTTTTACAGGACGATATGGAGTGATTGCCTGAGGTGAAATATCATTTGATAACTTTTGTTCTATCGCCGTGCTTACCAATGCTGATATTGATGAATGATATGAACTCGCAGGTGATCAGATTATCAGCAGCCACTCAAGAATACCCGAGATCTGTAGTCTGTAATGTGCATGGTGTCAATCCCAAATTTCTCGAGATTGGTTTGAGAAAACTAGAACAGCAGAAGCTCCAGGGACAGCCTTTCACTAAAGGAACGTATTACATCGGAAAGATGGTGTGGAGCAAAGGCTACAAGGAGCTTCTTAAACTACTCCGGAATCACCAGAAGGAGCTGGCTGGGTTAGAGGTTGATTTATATGGCCATGGAGAGGACTCTGATCAGATTAAAGAAGCTGCTGGAAAACTGGACCTGACTGTTAGAATTCACCCGGGACGTGATCACGCTGACCCTATATTCCACGAGTAAGCTACTACATTCACTAAAGACGAATGTGTGCCGCCATTCGTATCACTCATTCTATTTATTTCTCTTCGGTTTCAGTTATAAAGTGTTTGTGAACCCAAGCACGACGGATGTGGTGTGCACGACGACCGCTGAAGCCTTGGCGATGGGCAAAATCGTAGTGTGTGCAGATCACACATCAAACGAATTCTTCAAACAGTTTCCAAACTGCAGAACCTATGAAGACGGTAAAGGGTTTGTTACAGCAGCGCTCAAGGCATTAGGGGAACAGCCATCACAACTGACAGACCAACAAAGACACCAACTTTCATGGGAAGCCGCCACAGAACGGTTCGTGAAGGCCGCCAATATAGACCAGATAGAAGAAGTGGCAGGTCCCAGAGTGAACACCAGTTCTTCAAAGAGTTATTTGATAGTTTCTGATTCTGGTGCGTTTGCGTCTGCGTCATCGTCGATGAACGTGGGGAAAAGCTTGGAGGAGATGTCGGCGTATCTGCATAATTTGGCGTCAGGGATTGAAGTGTCAAGAAGAGCGTTTGGAGCCATCCCAGGGAGTTTAGAGCCTGATGAGGATCTCTGTAAAGATCTCGGCTTGACTCCAAAGCCTCTCTCTCGGAAAACATCCAAAAATGACTAACTTTGTTCTTTCCATGATTCAATTATTTCTTCTTCTTTCTTTTTTCCTTTTTAATGCAGCTTTGTTAATATGATGTATGTATCTGCTTCTAAGCGACCGTCTCATTGACATTCATTATTACAAAATGTTAGCAAATAGAACATAGAGCAATACATGTAAAACATAGAACAAAATAAATATATTTAACATGTGCCAATATATATATATATATATAGATATGGAAAATGCGAGAGAAGGAGAATAGATTCAGTCGCATATGGGGTACAAAGACAAACAACATAATATTAATTTGCGGGAAAAACAAACAAATAAAGGGAAGATGAAATGGACAATATCTCTGTCTTGTTTATTTTTGTTGAAAGGCAGATGGAACAAGTCGGATTTTGATGTCTCCTCCAGCAAAGCCTAATAATAATAATAATAATAAAGCATATCTTTTTTCCAAAATTGATGTACACATTTGCACATACATGCAGGCAGAAGCAGAAGCAGCAGCAGCAGCAGCCCTAAAAAAAGGAAAGGGCAGAGAGTGTGTGTGTATCTTTTGTTCCAAAATTGATGGTGCTCACTCACTCACTCACTCACTTCACTCATTCCCTTCCTATTAGGCGTTGTCTCAGCTCTGTAGATGCACCTGCCATTTCTGCACACATCTCACAATTAGGACCCTCCCTACCCTTACTACTCCACCACTCTATCTATATCCACATAAAATCTTATCTCTTTCATTTTACTTCAACTCGAGAAAGGAGATGTTACCTTGGGCAGTAAAGTTAAACAATGGTGGCATTGCTCGCCCGTTTGCCAGTGACGCGTTTGGATCCCGCAAGTCATCAAAGAAGGGGTGTGCACAGGCCTCCAACTGCAGAAATCATGCACACAAATCACAACATTCAAATTATAGAAACTTGAAGAGTATCCACGAGGGGATCTAGTCCTTACAGCAGTGCACAAAGAAGGGGTGTGCACAGGCCTCCAACTGCAGAAATCATGCACACAAATCACAACATTCAAATCATAGAAACTTGAAGAGTATCCACGAGGGGGTCTAGTCCTTACAGCAGTGCATCGAAGGTTTGGTGAATACTGGAGGAGTCTTGAGACGAGATCCACTGCTTCCGGAGGCATTCTCTTATGGAAAATCTGAAACCCAATTCTCTGCTAACTTACATTTCATTCCATACATATGTATACACCAAAGCTGAAAATTGCAACATTGATTCTCGAACCTTGTGCCATGGGTGAGCTTTAATATGAGGGAACTTGAATTCGGTGTAATTGGGATTCATGCATCTTATTTCTTCTCTGGTCGGTGTCCCGAGAATCTGATGCATGTCCAGATGTGATTATCATAGAATGATTATCATAGAATGCAGATAACGGCACAAATAACATACCTTGATTATCTCAACCAGCTGATCTATTCCACTTTCCCCGGGAAATAATGGCTACAAATAGAACATCAATTGGTCAAAGTCAGATTGGACACTATTCCGCTGATATACAGCCAAGTTGGCTGATTGTCACTACAAACTTGCACAGAACTTCGTTGATAGAGAATAACTCACTTGTCCAAGCAAAAGCTCTGCCATAACACATCCAACAGACCACATGTCAATGGCATTTGTATACTCTGTTGCCCCAAATATAAGTTCAGGGGCCCTGTAGTAGCGAGAGCATATATACGAAATGTTAGGTTCCCCTGGCTCCTGAAGAAACACGTGACCATGTCAGTACTCGCTTAAACAAGAGAGTTCCGGGAACAACATTGGATATAAGAACGTACCAACATCTTTGCACTTCCAAAATCACATATTTTGAGCTGGTGACTGTGGGGATTCACCTGAAACAGTACACATTGTCCACACGGCTTATACCATTTCTAAATAGAGATTCAACAAAAGCACAGAAACAATAGTTCCACAGCATACCAGTAGATTTTGTGGCTTGATGTCACGATGACACACCCCAACCACGCGATGCAAGTAGTTGAGTGCCCGGCAAATCTGTCGTATTCAACAAAAACGGAAAAATCATAAGACCATAGTGCAAACACAGACTAGTCAGTGAGAA
This sequence comes from Gynandropsis gynandra, assembly GCA_036759665.1. Classification (NCBI taxonomy): domain Eukaryota; kingdom Viridiplantae; phylum Streptophyta; class Magnoliopsida; order Brassicales; family Cleomaceae; genus Gynandropsis; species Gynandropsis gynandra. The sequence continues at coordinate 136,053 of CM071863.1, read as the reverse complement.
ATTTGTAAGCTCACCTGATATGTGTAGAGTTGAACATAGATCATGGGCATGTGTTGGTTCATTTTCGTATAATGCTTTGAAGCTCTGTACACAGTTTCTGGCACATACTCAAGGACAAGGTTGAGATACAGCTCATCCTTATCAGTTGTTGAAAAGAACGAGTGCCTCAGCCTCACCACGTTAGGATGGTCTAGTAAGCGCATTATCTGCAGTTCTCTGTTTTTGTATCTTTTATCCTGAAGAACCTTCTTGATTGCAACTTGTTCACCCGTTTCTAAGCACTTTGCCTACATCATCATAATCCGAATGGCAGATAAGAAATCAGATCCCGAAAATGAAAACAATAAAAAAAAAGTTACAGTCTCTCGTGACAATCATTTCCACATACCTGAAAGACAACTCCAAATGAGCCAGTTCCGACCACTCGCTGGGCCATGTAAGAGATTGTCTAAGAACATTGAATGCAGCATTATGTTAGGACAATAAGAAACCAATTAACATAAGAGAATAGAAATGAACAGGAAGACGAGCTTAATTCCGATAAAATCAAGTTGAATTACCTGTTTTGGCTTTCCATCTCTACCCCCGACTGTCGTTGTAATAACCTGTCCGGTCTCTGTCCCATTCCCGTTTACAATAGCTGTTTCCATATCCTGTATAAGGCAAGCCAAACATTAACTATTGCGAAACTGAAGGGCAAAACAATTCAGAATCAGAACCATTGAAGGAGTCTCTGTCCCATTCCCGTTTACAATAGCTGTTTCCATATCCTGTATAAGGCAAGCCAAACATTAGCTATTGCGAAACTGAAGGGCAAAACAATTCAGAATCAGAACCATTGAAGGAATTTATAAAGCAAATCACCTTCTCATCACGGTTTGCATTTCCCTCATCTCTAATTCTCATTTCGACCATTACATCCGGAAGTTGTTCATAGGCAGGTTTTTCAGCGGTGGCAGTGACATTAGAAGTCCCGGCAACATTTTCTTGCAATGTAATGGTTGTATTCGGCTCGAGACCAACATCATTTTGGTCAACTTGCATAGGTTCACCACAGATTTGTTCATTCTCTTGATCCACCTTTGCTCTCTTCAGCCCATAATCCCCACCCTACACCATTCAAAGTCCACAATGCAAAATCAGTCAAATTTAATATACTTTCTACGATTATCTATCGAGATTGATCAGCTCCTCGAAAACCAAAATGAACATCGCTCATCTCTAATTCTCAGCGAAAGGTCACAAAAAAAAACCTCCAAAATCAGCACATCCATCGTGCCGGCACTACACCATGACTAAGCGAAAAAAACAGTATCGATCCCGAACTAATAGAATCTCAATCCGACATATGAAGAGAAAATTTCAATCCGATCGGAAAAAGAAACTGTAAATCAAATTCCACTTACAGGATCCGAAGAAATCGAAGTCCGACCGGAAGCAATGCTTTTGAGACGACGCATCACGTTCATTTTCGCTTACCACAAGCCACCACCCTGAAACCCTAATCCCAAA
>CM071863.1:34493-134507 GCA_036759665.1 Gynandropsis gynandra | reverse complement strand
GTATCCGTATCCTCTCCTTCTCTACCTGAAGATCAACGATGAAGAATCCTTAAACCAGCAATTCTTCAAAGAAGAAAAAAACTCTTCCTCTCTCTCTCTCTCTCTCTCTCTCCCTAGAGCCCAACCAGGTGGAATCTTTGTTTCTCTCTCTTTCTCGTGGTCAAAACCAATCATGCCAGGCTCGTTCCCTATCTTCTTCTGTACTCTCTCGGTCAAACTTTCATCTTCCACCGTCCATTCTTCCCTGCACATCATCCGACGGACTATAATACATCCACCTGCTTCCCATCACACGATTTTACGAATATAACCTTGATATAGTGTGTTATTTACGGATCCGGGGGATTAATTTTGACAAGATGGGAAATGATTGGTGGAGTCACGCGGAATATGCGGGCGGAAGCTTTGACCTCTTTTGACCGCTGCCTTTTTTTTTCTTTTTCTGGATCTCCAAATCCTTTTTTTCTTCAGTAATTTCTTTTTATGCATATATTAATTCCATATTATTATAAAGCAGAAAATTCCGGATACCTTTCTTCAAAAACTAAAAGCTCTATTGATAATGAACAATGAAGAATTAGAGAATTGAAAGTATTAAGAAGTAAGAATTGTAATTAAGAAGAAGGAAGAGAGAGACGGCAGATAGGGCAAGTGGAATGTTTGGATAACCAAACATCAATGCATTTTACATGAAACTTGTGTTGGCATTTCGGCATTATCCTCACCATCTCTTCCTCGTCGTATTCTTCAAGACATATGGAGCATCTGTCGGAACCCCAAGCATATATATCATCGCATATATCAATCTTATATTCATAAATTAATTAATTAATTAATTAATATATATAACTTACGGAGGTACTTGGGAGGTGGGATGGAAGAGGATGGTGGGGATGGCTGATATGAGAGAGGGGTGAAGGCCATTAGACATCTGAGGTGGTGGCGGCTGTTCAACATCCATGCTGCTCCACTCCAAGGATCCAACTTTGATGCAAATAAGACGTGTGCATACGTACACCAAGAACCCTATGCTTGTCCCTAATCCCATCATTGTGGTGATCATATGGAAACTCAATTCCATCATTATATATATATATATATATATTCTTTATGAATGAATAACCAATTGTTATGCGTGAGAATGAAATGGAAGTTTTAAGTAAGAGAATCGGCATTGGCTTTGAGTCCACTCGACGTCAAGAAACTTCAAGAGAGACTAGGCGTTTCACACAGCTACACTTCTTGGGCCTGGGCCTGGGCCTTTAAGAACAACCCACTTTGCACCAATTATAAAATCTCCATTACACCTCCAAATTTACTCCTCTGCTCATCACCCTTTCTTCCTCTTCCTCTCCGGCGACTGATGGTCCACGGTCACAGTGACCACCGCCAGGGCTGCCGGCCTCCACAGCGTGGCCTCTCACGTGAGCCGCTCACCAATCAAAGAAAAAAGTCCATTATTTAATGGTTATATTGATATTTTAAAAAAATATTTCCTAGTAATAGATACTCAATAACTATTAAGTCAAATAACTAACATACCTTCTTCCTCCTAAGTGCCCACCATCAAATCAAATCTCCCCACTGTATTATATTATTAACAAGTAATAAATATGATATCTAAATCAATTAAAAATAAAAGAAGATCCACATCTTACAGGATAGACAGCTGCTAAGCCGAAACATCCAGGCTTCCACATCTTTTGAGTCCTTCACTTCCAATTTTTTTTTATTACACAAATTGAAAACACAGTTTCAGACACCCTTTTGTCTCTTTCTCACCCTCTGATTGTCTTGGAGATCTCCATCTAGAAGTTACCTCTCTCCTTCCTTCTTCCCAACCCTCTCTCCAAACACACCCACTCTTATATCTCTCTCTCCTCATTCTACTTCACACCTCTATATCTCTCCTTCTCTCTTACACACTTCTACCTCTTTCACACCACAATTTCTATGTCCGTTCAGTGTCTTTCGAGTTCAGCCGCGTACCTGAGCCAAAGGGCGCTTTTTCCGATGGGACAAGGACCAAGATTGCTCAAAGACTGCCTCTTAGAAGATTCCAACTCTTGTTCCTCCAGTGGGTTCAAATCATTTCCCAGACATCCTCTCCAGTCATGCCCCATCATACCCAAGAAACAATCCAAGTTGATCCACAAGAGGACGTTGGAGGCCCTCATTAACACCTTCAAGACTCTCCGTTTCAACGCCGTTAAATCAGCCCCTTCTATCTTACCCAGGAGCCTCTCACGTAGGCTGTCTAAGAAGGGCGGTAGTAACCAAACGAACCAGGCTGATATCACCGTCCGAGTCAAAGACATCGTGCATTGGAGATCGTCCAAGGATTTGCTCGAGGACGTACCAGCGCCCTCAGACTTTGAACCCTCAACAGTGACTACGATCACCGATGGCTCTACCACAAGCGGCACACCCTGCAGTAGTTGGTGCGACTCAGATTTTACTTCAGAGCTTTTACCATCATGGGGAGGTAAATTTGATGAGTACGGTGAAAAAGACGTTGGAAAAGAGAAATATGAGATCAATAAGAAGGATTTACCACGTGTCAACGAAGTTTCTTCCGTGGATGCGACGGCGGTGACAGTAGCCGACACTGGAGTGGGACCTGAGGTAAGCCTATTATTATATTACCTAGTTAAAAACAGGGCCACATGAAAACAATATTCAATTCAAGATTATATGTGAATAAAATATAAAGAAAGTAGATTTTAAGAGGTGAATTCAAATAAAATAACTTACTTCAACCGTACGGTCGAGCACAATGCACGTGCAGCTGTTTGCTTCTCTCATGCAATTAGACAAAACAGAAGCTGTCCTGATAGATACATAACTTACTGTTCACTGCCCCTTGGTTCCTTCATAGATTTCAAAAATAAATTGAAATCTATGACTTCCATGATACTAATGTGCAAAACTAATCACAAATGAATAGGAGGACTTACAGTGTGATGGGGACAGTGAGAACAACAGCCCTGTTTCAGTTCTGGAGATTCAATACGAGGAGGAAGATGAAGCATCAGAGTCTTCTCTCAGTCAATGCCTTGACAATGTTGAAAGTAAATCCTGACTTCACTTTTCTGGCTTTTGCTCTACATATCATCTCTGATTGAATCATTCGCATCTAAAACTGTTTGTATCTTGGCAGGAACTAAGCAAAGGCTTATGCAATCAATCAAACGTTTTGAGACATTGGCCAAAATCTCTCCTTTTAATTTAAAGGAATGGGTATATAGTGATGAAGACTCTTGCAGTGAAGGAGAGGCAGAAGCAGGTGTTGGCTATAATAATGAGAATTACAACAGTGTTGATGAAGAAGCAGGAGAGATTGAGGTGAAGACGCAGCAGCTGTGGAGGCAAGTGAAGGAGGGTCGTGCAATATGGATCCACGACGAACATCTAATGATGGACTTTCTCAGAGATGAAGTGATGAAAAGGCCCGACTTATATAGAGACCAGGAATTTGAGAAGAAGTTGGTGACCCAAGCAAAAGAATGGATACGTGGGGAGAGACTGTGTGAGATTGAACATGGATCATCTGAACAGAAGAGAAAGACATGTGTTAGAGAAATAGAAAGAGGAGAGTGGAACAGGAAGCGGATGAAGGAAGAAGAAGAGGAGGTGGCTGTGGAGATTGAGGATGGACTTTTCAATCAGTTAATCAAAGAAATATTAACTTAGCTCTACCAAAGCCAATGCCATTCCCATGGACCATGCACACAATAGAGTAGATGTCATTTTGATTCTACAATGTTGTTGAAGAGATTTTAAAGTAAAAGCTGATGCTACCACAGCCAAGAAATCTTCAAAGAAGAAAAAAGAGAGATCAAAACATTCCATACAGGTTCAGGAAGCTTTTAGATTAGACATTAGAAGGCAGGAGAAGTTTTGGTAAGGGCATGACTTATGCCCATGTTTTCTAGGAGGGATAAATCAGATGAACAAAACCATGTACATTTAACTCTTATGCTTACTTCCTTTCGATTTAGATATAGAGCAGCAGAGTCTATGCTCCTGTTTGTTTTCTCTTAATTTGGAATTACAAAATAAAACAATGATGTGCTTACAGATTGTGCAGCTAATCTGCTCTCGCAAACCTAATTCATGCCAACCTTCATCACAATAAGTTCCAATCCAATCAAATCCAAGTGGCCGCATCACAAATATCACCATTTATAGAAAGAAGATTCAAATGCGAACAAAATTGGCAACAACTCAGAGAGATCAATCAAAGAAAACATGGAAACAAGAGACAAACCAAATCCATAATTCACAAGTAGTACCAGACTACTGTTGAAGAGCTCGAAAATCGCCGGAGATCATGCTTGAGGCCCCTCATTCTCCACCAGATTTCCACAACTTCGCTTTCTTTTTAGAAAATGGGAACTACATTTCTTCATCAAAGCCCATATATAAGAGCCCATCAGACCAAGTAGCCCATATACAAATTAGGCCCATTAAACCATGTTAGCCTATTTAGGCCTATTAGACCATTTAGCCCATACACAATAATTTAACATTCTACCCTTAAAATACACAATAACCTTAAATCACCCTTTACCCTTAAAACCCTAATAACTAAAATTTAATTTTTTTCCCCTTCTTCCCTCCCCCACGCCTCCTGCCTCCTCTCTCTCTCTCTCCCCCGCGACGCCATTGCTTATTTTTCCTCTCTTCTTCTCTTTTTTCTCCGTTTTCTCCTTTGCTTGGCGCCTCCTATCCCTCACCCGCCTGTCCTTCCCTCCCCAACAGCCTCGCATTGCCTCACCGCGCCTCGCCTCGCCGCGCCTCCACCACCGCCGCACAAGAGTAAAACGAAGAGAGGCAAACCAAAATCAGCAGACGCAGCAAGGGGAAACACAGAGGAAAAAAAGGGAAGTAAAAACCTTAAGACGGCACACGAATCGGACGGATGAGGAAGCGCGCGATTTGTCGGTGAGCAAATCGCACCGTCGACTCGATTCCCACGAGCGACGATCGGACGGCGCAGAGAGAGCCAGAGGGGCAAATAAAGCAAGAGTCCTAATCGAACGGTCCAACAAACGGGTCGTTCCCGGCCAAATCGCGGACTCGGCGGCCGAAGAGCCCTACACGTGGAAGAGGCACCATCTGGACGGAGGGAAGCCCTCCACGTCACCGGCCACCGACTTCCCTCCCCACTGCGCTTTTATATAGAATAAAGATATAAGCCTAGAGGTACTTCGGAGCTGATTTTGGAAAGCCAAGAACCCTACCCTCTGGACCTTCTACGTCGTCATTAATGGAAGAATCTCTTCCTGAAGACCTGCTTCAGCCTCTGTTCCATGCTTCAAGATCTTCGTCTTCTCTAAAAGAATGTTTGCACTTTCTTCTAGAAGCTTCAAGGACTGAATCCGGTCGCTCCGATCTCGCTTCTAGAGCTATACTCCCTTCGCTCCTTCGTCTTCTCCAGCTTCTTCCCTATCCGTCTTCCCGCAATTTACTGATTCTCTCTCTCAAGGTCATCCGGAATCTCTGCGCCGGCGAGTTATCGAACCAAGACGCTTTCGTCTATCACGGAGGTGCTTCGCTTGTTTCCGACTTGTTGGCCTCTGCGATCGGAGAGTCGAGTCCGGATTTCGAGACGATCCGGTTTGGGTTGCAGGTATTGGCAAATGTCGTGTTGGGCGGAGAAGAACATCAGAGAGATGTGTGGACGCACTTTTTCCCGGTGAGGTTCACCGATATTGCTGAGGTTCGGAGTCGGGATACATGTGATCCTCTGTGCAAAATTGTGTATATATGTTGTGACGGAAGTTCCAAGATTGCTGCGGAATTTTGCAACGATGAAGGTCTGGGCATCATGACCGAAATCTTACGGACAACATCTTCTGGTACGTGGCTTTAATGCTCATGCTCCCTTAGTTCCGCCAATGGACTTGGGGTTGATGGTTTCATGACAATCTGTTTTCGTATTGAATGTTCAACATTTTGTTTGATTGATGGTTTTCCAGTTGGGTATGGGGAAGATTGGTTGAAGTTATTGCTTTCAAGGTTGTGCGTCGCAGACAGATGCTTTCCCCGGATTTTTCCTAAATTAAACAAAAATGGTGCTTCTGAAGAGCGGCATTGCTTTTCATCAGAGCAAGCTTTTCTTCTGAGGGTGTTATCTGAGATTGTAAATGAGCGGATAAGGGAAGTGTGTATTCCGAGGGATACTGCATTGTTCATTCTTGGAATTTTCAAGCAATCTGTAGAGAATTTCAATCCTGCTTGGGGTGAAAGATCTGAGCTTCCAACAGGATCAACAGTCATTGATGTGATGGGCTACTCGCTGACCATAATAAGAGATACATGTGCTGGAGAAAGCCTTGAAGAGCTCAAGAAGGATGACAGTTGTGGCGATACTGTTGAAGCACTGCTATCCTCAGGCCTGCTGAAGCTTCTTTTAGGGCTGCTTCGTGACCTTGAGCCCCCTACCACCATAAAGAAAGCACTGAAACAGGAGTCTACGTCTTCATTGAAGCCTTGTCCGTACAGAGGGTTCCGGAGGGACATTGTGGCGGTGATAGGAAACTGTGCGTACAGAAGGAGAGGTGTACAAGAAGAGATGAGAGAGAGAGATGGGTTGTTGTTGATGTTGCAGCAGTGTGTGACGGACGATGAAAACCCATTTCTGAGGGAATGGGGCATTTGGTGTATGAGGAATTTGCTTGAAGGGAACAAAGACAACCAGGAAGCAGTTGCTGGATTGGAGATTCAAGGGTCTGTGGATGTGCCTCAACTCCAAGATGTTGGTCTGAGAGTTGAAGTTGATCCAGAAACCAGACGCCCCAAGCTTGTCAATGTCACTTGAACTCTTTTAAGTCTTACAGAAATCAATCATGTCTCAATTGAATCATTTGTTCTATACATATAGTTTTCATTCCAATACATAAAACCCCAACAGAGGGATTAGCAGAAGAGAGAAAAGAGGACAACGGGCATTCATCACTATCAAAGTGCCCTAAACAACGAGCTATTCTGTTAGATGGTCAGATTCTCCTGAATGGCGAGGAAGGATCCAACTATGTTTCCTCCAACATCGGGGAATGACTCGCACCCATGAAGTGGTCTGACTTTACCTTTCCGATCAACTTCTACTGGGTACTTCAAGAGGTGTCCCCTCATATCCGTAACATCCTCCACCGCAAACTGGTTCCAGTTCCTCTCCCCCATGGCTCTCACCTTCCTAACACATTCCAGACTCTCTGGCTGTGTGAAGCAATCTTCCAGGGTTCCCATGTGTTCTGCCCAGAGAGACATTCTATACCCATATATCTGCAGAGGAAACACAGCAAGGGGCACATTCATAACTGGGTTGTCTAGTAGGTATTATATTCTACTCTATCCTTTCCAAATATAGAATCCTTTCCAAATATGGAACACATATGGTTCCTATAGAATCCTTTCCAAAGGTTGTTACCTGACCACGAGGACCAGATTGTTTTCTGGCACATGTATGTTGAGGCTGGTAAGCACCCATTGCAATCTCTGTATCTCTGGTGCCTTCCATAGACCGTTGGTTGATGTTAGCAGATCCAATTATCTCATCATCAACATCAACAACCATTCCTTTGGAGTGAACATAGATCATAAATCTTCACAAATCAATGTGAGAATTAGAAGGCAATCGTGGTAGCAGTGTGAGATTTGGTTACCTGAGGAGTGTTAGCGCTGCCAGGACTTCCAGTGCCAGAGTTATCGATCCCATCTACAGTCTCTCGGTTGCCAAGACAGAAAAAATTAAGATAGTCTTGGGGTGTAAATGCACCTTCAAGGCCCATCTCCACCAAGGCCTTGTAGATCGTCTCGTACATCATCTGCATCGTCTTGTGCTGCAACCAATGACATCCACTGTCTTAGAACCTATACCAACCACAAAAGTCAATGACATCCATTGACTTCACTTTACCTGCCAGTATAGAATCCTTTGGGTGGCAGCGCCCGTTGGAACTCCTTCTGGCCACATTGGAATCACAATATATGCAGCAAACCGTTCATTTGCTCTGATCTTTTCCGCAATCTTCAGTGCAATTTCCATTGGAATTAAATTATTTGCACCTAACCCAAGAATATACAGTCAGTCTTTAAGAGGTCATCGTGATCAATTCTTTACTCCAAAGACTAGAAGGTATTTTATTTCATTTAAGAAACCTATATCCTTGTGGGCATTCCAGTTGTAGGAGGACCCAATGAAATACTGATTCTCGATGTAAATGAAATGTTGGGCTGCACGAATGGCCTTCACATACGCCGTATGGATGCTCATGTCAATCAGCACGTTCTTCCCGCATACCAGGTTCTGTATAACACGTTTCATTAAACGTAATGAGTAATCCTGCATAATCTCGAATGTTATCAGTTCCGGTACGTAAGGTAACATTGATTCTTCATCAACTCACCTTGCTTGTAGCATCTTTTGGGTCCTTTGGGAAACCTTTAACAGAGTTGGAATCGATTGAACGGAAAATCTGCATCCCCATTAACCACAACACCATCAAACTAAGATTCCCATCCAATAGCAATAGGAACATCAGAAGACAGTCAAATCTTAATGCAAAATTCAGGGTACCTGAACATGCCAAGCCTCGGGATCGTTCTCGCTGACAGTGGGAACATCAGAAACTCCTAAGATATCAGGGATTCTTTCAATCCTAAGCAATGCATCATCATAAGACATCTTCAGTTTCTTGATCCCATGAGGCTTTGCAGCCTTCATCCATCTCTCCTCAAAGTTAGTCAGCACATCGTAAGCAGCTGGACCATCGATCTTGCTGTGCAAGTCATGCCATGGCTCTCTTGGACACCCCGACACATTACCCTGCTCAACAATTACAAAAAATAAATTCAAGCATCTCACATGAGAATTTACCAAACAAACAGTTGCCAAGAAAGCAACCCAAGTGGAGATTAAGAAAAATACCGTAAAAGTGGGGTTGTGATAGTCATCCTTATGAACTGTTTGAAGTGTCCTAAACAAGGGGTGCTGTGGAGTATCATACCGGCCATCACATAGATCAAGTCCCCCCACAAAAGCTATTATTTTTCTTCTGTTACCTCCTGCATCAGCATCAACTATCACCGTTTTTTGGTGGTGTGTATAGATTGTTCCAACTTCCTGATACACAACAGCTCTGGTTAGAAGAAACTCGATACCTCAAGAAAAAAAAAAGAAAAAGTAAGGAAAATACCCTTTGCTTGATCCAACTATGCCGCTTTCCAGCAATTCGAGGGCACAGCAATACTTGAACAGAGGAATGCTTGAAAAAACGGCGCGTCTCCTCATCATGGGTTGCCATTACTCCATCCTGTCCAAGTTAACAGCCATACAGATATGAGCCATGCATTATGTAATATCATTCAAGTTCATAATCCATCTGAGACTCCCAAGAAATTTCATGAAGACTTGGCGAAATCAAACTCCTGAGATGGTCAGAATTTTATCAAAGAACTTAACTATTGCCTAAGCTCTATACATGAATACAAGAGAGATGTCGGGTAACTTACAGTTTTGTATCCCAAGATACTCCGTGAAGTAGGGTCGTCCCAAACCAAAAGCAGAACTCTCACGCCTTCTTGGGACTTTGACCTTAGGAGTTCACCAAGGGTACACTCTGATGCAGGTCCTCTACAATCCCGAACCAGCCTAACTTTGTGCCACACTGACCAACCCGTTATATAAATCAAACGTGTAGCCTGACGTATGGCATCAAACATATCTTGCCAACACTTCCCGTGTTCATAAGACATTCCATTGTCAAGTCTTATCCCTGGGAGCATCCCTTCCGGGACATGAGCATCTTGGTACAGTGTTACTGTCCCGCCTTTCCTAAGAGGAAAATATGTACCCGGTACTCCATAGTAATCAGGACCAGCCCCGACTCCATGGTGGTAAACACTGAGCCTTTCCATTGGTGTATACTGAATCGATAGTGATAGAACCGCTCCCGGTTTACAAGGCTTTCCACTACTGGTCAGGATAGGGAAAGTTCCTTCAATTCTGGCTCCCGAGAATATCTGTTCAACCGGGATTGTAACTATTCCTATAAGCTGTGAACCCACAACATCACTATCTTTAACAACAAAGTGAACTTCAGCAGCGTGATGAGCAACGGGAACATAAAAATGCTGCATCCAAACTGGATTTTCACTGTTGCTCAGGACATAAGTTCTTCCAATCACAGCACCTGCCACTGATATGGACACATAAGGATCACTTGTGATCTTCCTGCTCAACTGTCCTTCTAGCTTGTTGCTCATGTTTCCCGGCAATCTTCCAAACATATCCCCCAGTGTCTTATGAAACAAGTCCATGTTTGGGAGATTCTTTGCATCATAAATCCAAATGTCCAAATTCCCATGCAATAAAAGGACCTTCAAGGATCCTTTTCCAAATGGCACAATCTGCATACCCGGAACATGTGGCGATTGAGTAGAGGAATAGCCATGCGTAGTAGCATTTGATGAATCTACTCGTCCCAGGTATGGCAAACCTGAATTACTTGGAAAAGAGTTGTTCGGGTATCCATACAAGTCCCCAGGCCGTCCAGAGCTGGAAGGAGGAGCAGATACAGGTGGAACAGAGGTGGGTGCACTTGGGCGATGATCAGAAATCTGCATACCGGCCAAAAGTTCATCGACGGGGGGATAAACAGGCGGGTAGGAGGATCCTCCACCACCGCCACCATATACATTATCATGCCTCAATCCCACTGAACTCACATTATCTTGCCTGTGATAATCAGAGAAGCCTTGGGTTCGCGGAGGCTCTTGAGGTTTGACTTCAGGGGGTGGGGGGATTGGATCAGGTTCTTGATAGGAATAGTGAGATGAGGCATAGCTGCCGAAACTAGCATGGGAATGAAGGGAAGGTTGATGAAGAGGATAAGGGTGAGGAGGTTGGCGTTGGTAGTCAAAAGAGGCAGAGTAACTGAGAGAATGACTGTGGTAGTCTAAAGGAGCGGAATGATGGGAAGGAGAAGGCTGTGGACGATGGCTATAGTCTAATGGACCAGAATGGTGATGAGTGGGTGGCGGTGGGTAAGGATAGTAGGGGGCATTGTATTGATGGGTTGGTGGCGCTGGTGGATAGGGATCTGAATTTGGAGGTCTGTACGGATGTGGGTAATAAGGGTATGGATACTGGTTGTTGTTGTTGTTGTTGTTGTAAGGGTAAGGATGAGATGATCCATAGTTCTCCATTGATGTATATAAACAATCTCCAGTCGATTAATGGAGATCCAAAGAACTCACGCCTTTACTCAAGGCAATTTCCCTACCAATAAGATCTCAAGGGTTGTTTCACAGAATGCAAGTTCAATCCCGATCAACAAAAGGGAACCTGAATATATATATATACACGAAGAAGAACCCTAATTTTCAGGATTCACATGGAAGCCGAGAGCGCAGAAATAAGATGATTATAAACAAATTGGATTTTATTAATCAAATCGATGAGATGAATACGTAAATGAAATCCGTTCATTCCAATGGGACAGCACATCGATTTACCTGATTGATTCAGAGCTGAAGATGGTAAGGCCAAATTGGATCCCTCACAGAAGAGACGCGGACAAGGAGCGGTGAGAAGAAGAAACGAGGAGCATGATGACTCTGTTCTTATTTCGTTCTTGACGATGTTGAAAAATATAAACCTGAAACGGGCTATTCCAGGTCTCCTTTCTCTCCGTTGCTTTTGAGTTTTCCTAAAAACCAAACCGGCAGTAACCTGATATAGCCAGTCGCATAGTTCCCGCTCCAAAGTATGTTATGTATGATAATGTATGTACCCTTCTTGTTCATCCGCTCTACCTATACCATTTAATTACTTTAATACTGGAAGATATTTTGTTTCTCCATATTATTACATCAAAAAGGAAAATTTCCAATAAAAATACGGGAGCATATCCTTGTTGATTTAATAATATATCATCATAATTCATTAATATAGAATACACATTTTAATGAAATGTTATTATCATTTATCATTTTAATCAGTTGGGGCGTAGATAACAATGGGGCTGCGGACAGCGTGACGTGGGCTCTTCCACAAGAGCAAGCCCGATACCATCTTCCCGGCCGCCATGCCTTTGGCCTTCACAACGACCTTGAAGCTTCTCTTCTGTGAAACTTTGCTAAACGACAGACTCGATGGCTCCACCGTTATTTCTACTCCCTTGGGCGCCCTCACTGTGGCGTTGTACACCGACAAGGCCTGTCCAACGTTGGTCACTCTCCGCCTGAACACGACCACTGTCTCCTCCTTCGACGACTTCACCGCCAGTTGAATCGTTGGGTAGTTGAGTGAGTCATGCCCCAGCCCTGGCACGATGGTGGAACAGTTCACAGATTTTGACCCCACCAGCTTGGCCAGAGCAGCTGCACTGTAGCCTTCGCGGCATAGGAATTGTACGTACGAGATGTCGTCCATATCGTAGACCAGACCAGGGTTCGCCGCTCTTCTTGGGTTTAGTTGGCCTCCTCCATAAGCGAACTCGGCCTCGCTGTTAACTCGTCGGCTCATCGGTTTCGCTGCGAAACAGAGAGAGCTTGAAGTGGCGGATCATCAAGTAGTTGGACCGAAAGAAACAAGAAAGCTACCTGAGGTTATGATGGCGGATTTGATGGCAGCCGTGGTCCAGTTGGGGTGGAAAGACTTGACATAAGCAGCGGCCCCGGCAACATGAGGGCATGCCATGGAGGTTCCAGAGAGGATAGAGTATTTGGAGAACTGAGTGTCACCTTGCAAGCCTGTCAATGATCTTTTCAGAGTGAAGGCCGCCAAGATATCAACTCCCGGCGCCGCTATATCCGGCTGCCATACGACAAACCAACCATCATTCATCACATGCTTTTGACAAGTCTGTAGAGAAGAGAAGGTGGTTGGGTACCTTGAGAAGGCGTTTGGATCCTGGATTGGGACCTCTGGATGAGAAGGAAGCAACAAATGGAGCAGGGACTTTCACTTCTTGACTTCTTTGTATCACTGCAGATGGTGATCTACCACTAACAGATAGATGGGTCAAGCCTAAATGCATATGCCAAACCTGTTCTTACATGTGCGTGATGACGGGTGATCACCTCGTGGAATGGATGTATTTATCGATGGAATCGGCGAGGGAGCTATTAATCATGGTAGCTGCGGCCATGAAGATTTGGGCATTGTCAAGATACTCCCCATTTCCTACAATAGTTCCCACGCCACCCGCAGCCTTCACGGTCGACTCGGGACCAGATCCTCCTAGCCTGCACAGCACGACCCTCCCCTTCACTTTCTTGGCGTCCAAGGAATCCAACGTACAGTACCTGATTTTGGTTTATAATAATAATTCCGTATTACTATTAATTGAAAACAATATATATTTATATAAAAAAGAGAGAGAAGAGTATGACGTTGCTGAGGTATTGTCATTGGGGTCCTTGGCAACATCGATCCCACTCACAAGAGGGTACAGCTTCGCCTTTGGATCAAACATGCTTATCCCTGATCCCTGCATTTAATTCACTTCAGTTCAATCAATCCTCCATTATTATTACACATCATGCATATTAACCATCCTCACGTACCATTATGGATTTTCCGTTCCCCAAATCAACTCTGCTCCTAAAGGCGCGATCCATGCCGCTTGCACCCACCGTCAAGATCCACGGCGCGTGGTTCGTCACCGTACCCATCGACGGGCCATCGTTTCCGGCGGAAGCCACCGTGAGAATCCCTTTCCTAAGAGCGTGGAACGATCCCAGCGAGATCGAATCCGATGAATAGTCGGCAACGGGGCCGCCGATGGAGATAGAAACGACGTCGACGCCGTCGTGGATGGCTGCGTCGAAGGCGGCTAAGATATCCATGTCAGAACAGCCGGCGCTCGACCAGCAGACCTTGTACATAGCCACCCTCGCCGACGGCACAGCGCCGCGGATCGTCCCATTGGCGAGGCCGAAGAGGCTGGCATTTTCAACGGGGACGCCGACTGCGGTTGATGAAGTGTGCGTGCCGTGGCCGTCGACGTCGATGGGTGATAGGATATCACCCTCTGGCGGCTCGGAGCCATCGAGTTTGAAGTACTTAGCCCCGATTAATTTGCTGATTAAAAAGGTAAAAATAAATTTAATGGTGAAAATATAAAAACCAAAGTGGTAAAAAGAGATTTTTACTTGTTACACCCGGAGAAATTAGCGAAGCGATGGCAAGATCCTCTCCATTTGGAGGGCGGAGGGCCAAGACCGGTGTCTTTGAAACTCTCGGAATCGGGAGTGATACCTTTGGTTATGATATATAAAGAATCAAACCGAGTGTTACGGTACGAACGTAAGTACGTAAGGTTGATGCAAACGAACCTGTATCGAAGACTCCGACAACTATATCTCTTTCCATTTTGAGATGTCTTTTGGCCGATGAAGGAAGTCCGATAAAGTCCCATGATTTTGTCGTATGAAGTTTATGATATCGATTTCTGAACAAACCCAGAACTTGATCCATCTCTGAAACACCAAAGATGTCGTAATTGAGACCGTTGTTACGACATGAGAGAGAGAGAGAGAGAGAGAGAGAGAGAGAGAGAGAGAGAGATGTAATAAGGAGATACCCATCATCTTCTCAGCTTCCTTTGGAGAAAGCTTGGCGGCAAAAGCATTGAAGCTCTTAGTATAACTGTACACCATGCTTTCTTTTGCCTCGTCATGGCTGTTATTATAGTAATTAGGTATAATAATAATAATAATATATTAATAGATTAATTGGGCATATATTCGTATATATACCTCAGTTTGACGGAGGATAGAAGACTTATGTGCCTCTGAATTGCTTCGTCTTTGTTATGGGGTTCATTGCCGAGGTAAATGATGTAAAAATCCTTTAATTGTAATTCAGTTAATAATATATAATATAAAACGATGAAAACATAACATAATATATATGAAAAAACAAAAGGAATAAAGTCACCTCGTCATGCGCATGCGAGATCCATAGAAGACGAAGAAGGAAGAGAGCAAGAAGAATAATATGATTACGATAATGTGTTGCCATTGGAATCACGTTTCTCAGAAGCTCATTCATTCCTACGTCTATTAATAGAGGACGGAATAATGGAAACTAATATATTTTTATATAACATATATCACATGTAAAATATTGAGGAATACGAATTTTATATCATTGTGTGAGTAATCTAATGCGGTATCTTAGAAGGAAGATACAATTAATAGATAATTTATCCAATATATGAAACAAATTACATATGTATATTGTATGTGAAGGAGGATTGGAAATATTGTATTTTCCCTTGAATTATAATTCAAGCAATTGATTAGGTCTTTTTGAGGGTCTCTAGCCATAGCTTTAAAGTTTTCCAAAGGAGATTCATTATGTTTTAAGCTTCAAATCAAAAGAAATTAATTATGTTTATATATACTGCATCCAAGAACCTCATCATTATGCCCGCCAAAATCCTAATCATCATCATCATCATCATCATAAAATCTGTAAACTTTAAACACTAATACGGTTGATGATAGCTAATGTAAACTTTAAACACTATTACGGTTGATGATAGCTAAAGCAGAGTGTCATGGGAAGAAAAGTAAAATGGGACATGGATAGGCCCAACAAAGCCCAAAATATAAAATGGGCCGAGAAGATGGGCCCAACAAAGCCCAAAATATAAAATGGGCCGAGAAGATGGGGCGGGTTAAGTGGATTGGCGTGTATGGTTAAGCTAGGCAGCAAGTGGATTGGCGTGTATGGTGACACGGTTGATCCTGATCTCAGCAAGTGGCCTGTCTCCTGCTCCTGTTTGAGTCTGCAGCAAAGCAACACATTTGATGAGCTTAAAAAAGGTTTGGTCATCAGGTAAGTAGTTTTCTTTTATGTTTTACCTTCTCCATAATGTCAAGCACCTCAAAGCCATGAATGACTTTGCCAAATATAGTGTATAGTCCATTCAGATGTGGCTGCTTTCCGTACGTTATGAAGAACTGGCTTCCGTTTGTGTTGGGCCCGCTGTTTGCCATCGACAGCATCCCTCTCGCATTGTGCTGCACAGTTCACAATTACATATACACCATACCAATTACATATACATACCAGGATTACTGCTACTTTTATACCAATTACATATACATACCAGGATCAGGATTACTAAAACCTACACAATTAGGATAATCAAAATTTATACCTTGAGGGACTCTCGAATCTCATCATTGAATTTCTTGCCCCAGATGCTGCTTCCTCCTTTCCCTGTTCCACTTGGGTCTCCTCCTTGAATCATGAATCCTTTGATGTTCCGATGGAATACTGTTCCATCGTAGTAGCCGCTTGCACATAATGCCAAGAAATTCTGCAATCAAACACGACAAGCCCAATACATTTCTTTTCTCAAATAATTCCATTCCCCAACGAAAGTAAAAAGAAAACCCTAATCGAAACGATAAGACAGGAGGAAACGAAGTAACTAACCTCGGCAGTTTTAGGGACCTCGTCGCAGAAGATCTCGCATTTGATATCCCCGAGATTAGTGTGAAGAGTAACTGACTGCAGCCGGAAGAACACGAATCATCAGAAACTCAAAAGGGACAAGTGGATGCAAAGAGAGGCAGGAATTAAAAGTCTCACCATTGATGCTCTTCTCTACCACTCAGTACTTGCCCTCAATCCAAACACTTGAAGACGCTTCCTTTCACTTTCTACTGCTTTGTTTCCTCTCTCTCTCTCTCTCTCTCTCTCTCTCTCTCTCTCTCTCTCTCTGTGTCCGCTGTTTCTAGTTCGTTCGGGACTTTTGGTATCAGATTCCAGCGAAAGCACAGAACAAAGGTCGTATGGACGATGAGAGACGATGTCCCATTAATAGTCATGGGCTCAAAATCTATGGCCCATTAATATTCATCGAAGGGAAGGGGTCGTTTTGTCTTTTTCACTATCTCACTAAGCCGACCAAGTCGGCGCAATTAAAGCCCGTTACTTTAGCCCACAAGGGCCACAACACAACTGTCCGGCTCTACACCGAGGGGCTGATTCGTAACTTCACTACCGTTTTAAATACAGAAGTGGGACCCAGTAGCCCAGCGACTGTCTCCGTCTCCATTCAAAAAATACCCGACCCTGGGTGGACCCCACCATCCCCTCCTCCATCACTGTTTAAACAAATGAGAACCCCAGTTTGAAGAACAAACATATTCTTCTGTATAGTCTTTGTTTTGTTCTGAAGCCACCCTTCGACGGAGGAGCACCGTAAGAAAGCAGTGCCCGCCCATGGCGTCTTCTAGAAATGGTGGGATTAGAGGATCCATGAGGCCGATCTCCGGAGCTAATTCTTCCAATCTCAGATCCTCTTCTTTCAAATCGAGGATTCCTTCTTCGGCTCTGGCTCCCCGTCGTACTTCTGCTGCTTCCTCGGGAGGACCTAGCTCCGGCGACAATGGAGGTCAGTTTTTACTTGATTGGACTGAGTCCAAAACTCGTAGTTTAGGAACCCTCGGATTGTATGGTGACAGAACTCGATTTCCATTGTTGTGATACGGATATACCTAGGTTTAAGGACTCAATAAGAGAGGCTTTTACGGATATTTTGTTCATATGATGGTATTGTGGATTCCAAATTAGAGGCGTCGTTATATGTTTTGTAGTTCTTTATAGTTCCAGGGAGAGTTCGAGTGGCTGTAAGATTACGACCCCGAAATGCAGAAGAGTCGGTAGCAGATGCTGATTTTGCTGATTGCGTTGAATTGCAGCCTGAGGTTATTCCGATTTCCTTACATATTGAGCGGTCTGGCGGAGTTGAACTGAAGTTGTACTGTTGCTGATGGGTTTTATCATTGTTATGTATTAGCTTAAGAGGTTGAAACTTAGGAAAAACAATTGGGATTCAGAGACTTACGAGTTCGATGAGGTGCTTACAGAGTCAGCCTCACAGAAACGAGTCTTTGAAGTGGTTGCCAAGCCTGTTGTGGAGGTCCGTCTCTCTTCCTTTTCCTTTAGTAATGCTTTTTCCGAATATAACGTTTTTCACTGTGCTTCTTGCTTCCTCCTGTTGCTTTTCTAGTTTCTTCTTTGGATTTATCTTCATGCAGCATATCAATGAAGACGAACCATTTGTTTTGTAGAGTGTGCTCGAAGGTTACAATGGAACTGTCATGGCTTATGGTCAGACGGGTACAGGGAAGACTTTTACTCTTGGAAAATTGGGGGATGAAGATACCGCTGCCCGTGGTATCATGGTTCGCTCAATGGAGGATATTTTAGCAGACATTACCCCAGAGACTGATTCTGTCTTTGTCTCATATTTACAGGTACTCTGCTCCTGTTTTTCTGGAAGTCTCTCATTGATTCTTTCATTAGTTGTCTTTCGTAATTAAAATCTCAAGTTTTCTGATTCATTTTCTTATCTATATTTTAAAACATCCATCCAGCTTTATATGGAGACCATTCAAGATCTCTTAGATCCAGCAAATGATAACATTGCAATTGTGGAGGACCCAAAAACTGGAGATGTCTCCGTTCCAGGGGCTACCCATGTTGAGATCAGAAACCAGCAAAATTTCCTGGAGCTTCTAAGACTTGGGGAAACTCATCGAATTGCTGCTAACACAAAACTGAACACTGAGTCGTCCCGCAGCCATGCAATTCTGATGGTGATTTATCCCTTTCTTTAACCGTCTGACCGTCTCTTTTTTTTCTCATGCATTAAATTCATTTATGTACTTCGTGTATGTAATTGTTCTGCATTGAAGTATGATGTGTATTAACTCAGGTGCATGTAAAGAGGTCAGTGGTTGAAAAAGATGATTCTATTTCTAATGAAACAGACAACTCATCTCACTTCGTCAGACCATCAAAGCCATTGGTTCGGAAAAGCAAGCTCGTTTTAGTAGATCTTGCTGGATCAGAACGTGTCCACAAGTCTGGTATGTGCATCTACGATCAAATAAAATAGCTGGTCAAAAGCCACACTATTTTGATTCATAAAAGGGATATAGGAAATTTTTTTCACCAGTGAAACGGCTCATGTTTACTTTCTATGTGCTTTGTCAGGCAGCGAAGGGCACATGCTAGAGGAAGCTAAATCCATTAATCTCTCACTCAGTGCTTTAGGAAAGTGCATAAATGCAATAGCTGAGAATAGCACTCATGTCCCATTTCGTGATTCTAAACTCACTCGCCTACTGAGAGATTCATTTGGTGGTATGATATCTTTTACCTCTTAACTCTGTGTTCAAAGTTTTGGTTATTCGATTTCAGAATTCCAAACAAGCTTTCCTATGATGTCATGTTGTCATTTGCAATTTTTTATCATTGTATGTATGGCAGGCACAGCGAGGACATCCTTGATTGTGACCATTGGCCCCTCTCCTCGACACAGAGGAGAAACAACAAGCACTATACTATTTGGTCAAAGGGTAGGTTTGGGTCTACATTCACTATCTATGTCCAAATTATCTAACTTGTATGGTGGAAACTTAACTAAACATTTATATTAATTGATGCTCTGTAAGTTTTTTTAACAATTGTGCAGGCTATGAAGGTAGAAAATATGTTGAAGATAAAGGAAGAATTCGATTACAAGAGTTTATCCAAGAAACTTGAGGTTCAACTGGATAAGGTGATTGCTGAAAATGAAAGACAACAGAAAGCATTTGACGATGAAGTGGAGAGAGTAAATGTAGAAGCACAAAATCGTATATCCGAAGTTGAAAAGAACTTTGCTGAGGCCTTAGAGGTTAGTTCTAACAACTTATTGAAACATTCTTTGGCTTATACTAATTTAATAAAAAAGAAAGAAAAATAAAAGAGAAGAGAAGAGAAATGTGGTGTCCTATTTTTGTTGCGTTCAAATGACTTGAAATCCGGAGCTGATGGTTCTTTGCCTTTGATACTATGTTTTCAGAAGGAAAAACTAAAGTGTCAAATGGAGTATATGGAGTCAGTTAAGAAGCTTGAAGAAAAGTTGCTATCTAGCCAGCGAAAGCAAGAGGATGTTAAACGTAATGGGGAGGTACTAGCCTATACTAAGATTTACTTTTCAGTTTATGAAAGAGTAACAGTGTATCTGTAGGGCTGACAGTGAAAAAATACTTTGCAGGCGAATGGAGGTGTTACTGCCAGTGAACTCACTCGGCTAAAAGAATTGCTTGAAAATGAAATGAAGTTAAGGAAGGCAGCTGAAGAGGAGATCAACAAATTAAACAGCCAGCTGACACATACGACAAGATCAGGGGTACCGATTCTTCCCGTTTTTAAGTTTGATTTAATCTTCTTAGGTATAATAAACAACTGAACCCTCTGGTATACTAGGAAGGTGGAGACGCTGAAATCTCAAGACTGCAGAAACTCCTGGAGGATGAGGCTGTTCAGAAAAAGAAACTTGAAGAAGAGGTCACTGTATTACGAAGTCAGCTTGTGCAACTTACCTTTGAAGCTGACCAGGTACAAATTTACAAATTTTGATTCCCATAATGTGTAATGGCCTATCTTTGCAAATTGCCTTCTTTGCTCTTCCTGTTAATTTACCTTACAATCGAAGAATGTAGGGCATTTTACATGGGTCCCTCTGTCTCACTTGTTCTCTCTTCTAAGGCATTTAATAGTTTGTGGGAAATAAGTAGGAGAAATATTAGACATTTCTCCGTCTAGCTACTGTTAGGATGGACAGATAAGCCTGTATAGCACGCATACATTTATCTTGTAAACGAGGCGAAGTAAAATGAGTCCTGCTGGTTGTTAAATGCGTCTTGTGATTCCAGATGAGAAGATGCTTGGACAGAGGAGGACCTACAAATTCTTATTCTGGTATGGATTTGTTATCTTCTAGAAATTCCCAATTCAGAGAATCCATGAATGGGCAGAAGGCTCCATTTGCTACACTCTGTGAGCAAGGTATTGAACATATCTGGACTGGTCTGTGCAGTTTGTTGCCCATCCATCCTTAAATGATTCCTCTTCTCTTTTGCCCTGAAACAGTTGGATTGCAAAAGATCTTGCAATTACTTGAATCAGACGATGCAAACATAAGAATTCATGCCGTGAAAGTTGTGGCAAACCTAGCAGCTGAAGGTAACTACCCGTCTGTTCCCACACAAGATCAGATCTATGCATTAGCTTTCAGTTTTGCAGATTCCAAAAATTCTGCTCTCTTTGGATTGTTAAACATGCATTCAACCACACGACTTGCAAACTGTTGATGGCATAAAAAGTAATTTATGCTAACATTGTGTACAATTAGTTTTATGAATACGAACAAGCCTAACGGTGTCATAACACAAATTGCAATAACAGAGACAAATCAGGAAAAGATTGTTGAAGCGGGTGGTCTTACTTCGTTGCTGATGCTTCTTAGAAGCTATGAGGATGAAACAGTCCGAAGAGTAGCTGCGGGTGCAATCGCGAATCTGGCGATGAATGGTAAATGCGGAAATTTTATAGTGTTGAAGGAATGTTCATTACGTAGACGGGCAGTGGTCACGACCATGCTTATGGTGTGTGTGTTATTATGGTGTATGTGTGAACAGAAGTAAACCAACAACTAATAGTGGACCAAGGAGGGATAAGCTTGCTATCTCTAACGGCAGCAGATGCGGAGGATCCACAGACACTGCGCATGGTTGCTGGAGCAATAGCAAATCTATGTGGCAATGGTAAAGAAAGAGTCTTTGGGGATATGCAGATGATGGGGTGGGTGGGGCAATAAGGGTTGGTTTGGTTGTGTGTTGAATCGCAGATAAGCTGCAAGGACGAGTGAGGAGTGAAGGAGGGATAAAAGCGTTGTTAGGGATGGTGAGATGTGGGCATCCAGATGTGCTTGCTCAGGTGGCCAGGGGAATTGCAAACTTTGCCAAATGCGAGTCGAGAGGAAACACACACCAAGCTTCCAATAGCTGCAGATCCCTTCTGATAGAGGACGGAGCTCTTCCTTGGATCGTCCAACATGCCAACGATGAAGCAGCTCCCATCAGGCGTCACATTGAGCTGGCATTGTGCCATCTTGCACAGCATGGTCAGTACACAACATTCCCCATCTATGTTTATGTATGTATTATATATGTATTATATATGTATGTTTATGTATGTATTATATATGAATGCGGTGCAGAAGTGAACGCGAGGGACATGATAAGCGGAGGAGCACTGTGGGAGCTGGTGAGGATATCGACGGAATGCTCGAGAGAAGACATTCGAAATCTCGCCCACCGCACACTCTATTCAAGCCCCGTCTTCCGTTCCGAGATCCGCCGCCTTGGCATCCAGTTTTGATTCTACATGTACATCTCTCTCTCTCCCCACCATGCTTTTTTTTTGTTTAAAAACATACAGATGAAACCAAGCCCCGGTGGGTGTACCATCAAATTAAATCTCTTCGTTTTTTCTTATATATATATACAATGTAGAATCTCTGTTTATTATCTAATGTAAAAGCAAGTGAAGGCAAATCAAGTGTAAAGTAGTCGGATGGCCCACAACTGGGCCTGATCCGCCATTTAGACATATATATACACTAGCCCATTAAAACTGGTACTGGGCCGCACACTTAGGCCTATATGTTGACAACCCATTACAATTGGGCCTGTATGTAGATATGGCCTATTAAAAAGGTCCTGGGCCGCACACTTAGACCTATATGGTTACAATGACCCATTACAATTGAGCCTAGGGTCCATTAAAGCTGGTCTTGGGCCTCTTACTTAGGCCTATATGTTGACATGGCCCATTACACAATCGTCATCTCTCTATCCAACCCTTGTTTCTCAACTTACCATACATTATACATTACCGTCCCGCTTTCTCTTTTTTGCACCCTTGAAGTTCCAAGGTAGAAAGAATTCTTCTCTTTCTTCCATTTCTGCCATTCTGCTCATGTGAAGTTTGCTTCCAATTTCATTGCTTTTTTCGAAAAAAAAGAATCAGAATTCATCATGGGAATTTATTGCGTTGACGCCATTTCTAGTGTGTCTTGGAAATACCCACCACTTGGTGGCAGCCATAGACCCTTTAGTCGTCCCCTGCTTAGGCGAAACCCGTTATTCCTAAAGCCTCGAGGGAATAACCATTGTTGTTGCAATTGTAGTGCGGTCAGTGAAGTTGTGGAAAAGGAGAGAGCAGAAGAGGATTACGAAGAAAGCCCTAGGTTTAGGTGGGTTGAGGTTGGTCCCAATCTGACAGAAGAACAAGATAAAGCTATATCTCGGATTCCTGTTAAAATGTCGAAGCGATGTAAGGCGGTGATGAGGCAGATTATTTGTTTGTCCGATGAAAAGGGGAGTTTGTGTGATGTGTTGACCCACTGGGTTAGGATGATGAAACCCATCAGAGCTGACTGGCTTTCTCTCCTCAAAGAGTTGAAGAATCTGGAGCATCCATTCTATGTCCAGGTTTTCTTTTCTTTTTTGTTTAAATCCTTCTTGTGGTGCGTTTCATTCTATACGAGTGCTTGATGATCCTCTATCCATCTGGGTTTCTTAGGTGGCAGAGTTTTCACTGCTGGAGGAGTCTTTTGAAGCCAATGCCCGTGATTATACCAAGATCATTCATTTCTATGGGAAGCAAAACCGATTGCAAGATGCTGAAAGAACTCTTCTAAAGATGAAAGAAGGAGGCTTTGTGATTGATCAAGTGACTCTTACTGCAATGGTTCACATGTACAGCAAGGCAGGTTTCCACAAATTGGCCGAAGAAACTTTCAAAGAGATCAAATTATTGGGAGAAGCGCTAGACATTCGATCCTACGGTTCAATGATTATGGCATACATTAGAGCTGAAATGCCCGAGAAAGGAGAGGCTTTACTCAGAGAAATGGAGTCCCAAGAAATGGTAGCAGGGAGAGAGGTTTACAAGGCATTGTTGAGGGCTTACTCAATGGGTGGAGATGCTGAAGGTGCAGAAAGGGTATTCAAGGCAGTTCAAATCGCGGGTATTACGCCTGATGTGAAGCTCTGTGGACTGCTCATAAACGCATATAGCGTTTTGGGTCAGAGCGAGGAAGCACGTTTAGCGTTTGAGAACATGAGAAAAGCGGGAATCAAAGCGACTGATAAGTGTGTGGCTCTGGTTTTGGCTGCATATGAAAAAGAGGATAAGCTTAATGAAGCATTGGAGTTTTTGGTAGAGCTTGAGAAAGAGTCAATGATGGTTGCCAATGAATCTTCTCTTCTCTTGGCTCGTTGGTTTAAGAAGCTTGGTGTTGTCCAAGAAGTGGACTCCGTGCTAAGGGACTTTGCATCTACTACTAGTACTACTACTTCTCCTTTTGCACATTGAGTTAAACGCCTCCCCGTTTCTTCCTATAGAGTCTCCACTGCACGTCGTTTTTTTGTCTCCATGACTACCAACTCCGGGTAACGATTCGTGTGTATCTAGCTGTATTTATCATACAAAAGTTTGTAAAAGATATAAATGGATAGGAATATATAATCATTCAATTAGTCACATTTGTTAATTAATATCTAAAAATTTGACTTGGAACGATTTGTTGGAGTATTTATTTAAATCCCACAAAAGCCCTTCTTGTATGGGAGTCGGAGAGCGGGGGTTATTTCGGTCATTTGCTACTCTCAGCTTAGACCGACGTGCGAGCCACGGTAGCAAAGAGAGACCCCCGTTGTCCTAAAGAATATATGTAACACTAATGCTAATCTGACGGGTGATCACACATAACAAAATCACAACCAATTGGTGTCCTCCACAAGAGGAGGAAAACAAACCCGTGCTTTGGCATATAACAATGCGCCGTAACACTATCTTTACCCACAAATGGAAAATAAAAGGAAAAACCGTTCGTATTTCCGGTTTCATTTCTCCGAAGAAGGAAATAGAATCTGTTCGATAATCAGTAAACCCTAAAGATCAAGTTCTTCGGAGATTCGGTTCCTCTTCTTCCTCCTTTCTTTTCCGTCAGGATTCATACAGATTAAGAGATTCTCGTATCTTAGTTCCAATTGCCATGACGTACGGCGATCTTGTCAATGTCCAACCCACAGAGTTGAAGTTCCCGTGTAAGTTCCATCTGTCCGACATTTGGTTCCTTGGAAAAACCTTATAGCTTTACAAAATTAGCGGTGCTTTTTTTTTACTGTTTGGTGAATGGATTTAGAACGCCATTGAGTTGATTTTACGACCTTTTCTATTTCCATTGTCCGATTTTGTTTTCATTTCCATTGTCCGATTTTGTTTTCATTTCCGTTGAGTGCCTGACGAGACTGGAGATACGGACCGGTTAGGGAAATTAGGAATCGGAAACGTTCTTCTGTTCCACAAGTTGATATTGCCAAAAGCTTGAAGTTAGTTTCATCTGTTTTGGTTCATTGTTTTACATTTAAGACGGATTTAGTTGTATACTGTTTGTGTTGCTGTTTGACTTTGTTTTGTTATCGTTTGATGAAGTTGAGTTGAGGAAGCAAAGTTCGTGTACAATGCAATTGACCAACAAGACAAACGATAACGTTGCCTTCAAGGTAAAGCTCTCTTCAATTGCTTATAATTTAGCTTATTACAATGTTGTTCTCGTGTTCTTGATGCTCTCTTCATTTGTAATTGAAACAGGTTAAGACAACGAATCCTAAGAAATACTGCGTTCGTCCTAACACAGGCGTTGTATCGCCTGGAACTACTTGCAATGTGACCGGTAAAATTGATGTTATATAGAATGAGTCTCATCAATAGCCATATTGTTTTAGATATGCTTTCGATCCTTAAAGAGCTTAATCTGCTTATGAAAATCTAGAAAGAAACAGCCTGTTTAGCAACTGGTAGGTAATCTGGATTGCTTTTGCAAAATATACTATTGACTTATGTTAATCGATCAAAAGAGATCATCCTGTATCGGTATTTTGTTCTGCCATTGTTGCATATACTTGGTATTTTATTTTGTTCTGCCATTTGTATATGTTGTTTTGGCGTGCAGTTACGATGCAAGCCCAGAAGGAGGCCCCTCCAGACATGCAATGCAAAGACAAGTTCCTTGTTCAGAGTGTGCTTGTGGCAGACGACACAACTTCAAAGGACATATTGGCAAACATGGTGGGATGATTGTCTCTTATCATTTTATGTTGGTTTTTGTTTTAGGGGTGTTTTAGAGAGTTAATGTAATACGTTGTGCAGTTCAACAAGGAACCGGGTAAAGTGATTGAAGAGTTCAAACTGCGGGTGGTTTACATCCCGGCTAATCCACCTTCGCCTGTCCCAGAAGGATCTGATGAAGGGAACTCTCCGAGGGCTTCGGTCAGTGAAAGTGGTTCTCAGAACGGCTCACTGTATGATGATGTAAGTTGCTGAATTGGATCATGCAGTAGAAATGAATATGTGATTGAGGAGTAATTGAAGTGAGTGTAGAAATGAATATGTGATTGAGGAGTAATTGAAGTGAGTGTAGAAATGAATATGTGATTGAGGAGTAATTGAAGTGAGTGTAGAAATGAATATGTGATTGAGGAGTAATTGAAGTGAGTGTATGCATTCAGGTGTCAAGAGCGTTGGAAGAAACGAATGAGAAGTCTTCAGAGGTATGATTGGAATGCATGGTTTATAATTTGTATGGTTCATAAGGGGAAAGTGTGAGTGCTGAAAGGGTGTGATGGGACAGGCATGGTCAGTGATTTCCAAGCTGACGGAGGAGAAGACATTTGCCATCCAACGAAGTCAGAAGCTCCGAGAGGAACTGGTAAGAGTTCACAAGTTGTTGTAGGAATTAATGTAATGATTTGAAACATAATAATCAAGAGGTTTATAAAAAAATGGGCAGGAAATGGTGAGAAAGGAGGATGGGAAGAAGGGAGTGGACGGCCATTCCTTCCTCTTGGTGCTACTCGTCGCTCTGCTCGGCTTTCTCATTGGCTACTTGTCGAGGAGCAGTTAGAATTTCTATAGATGGTAGAACATACATTTTCCTTTTTCTTTTATTGATTCATTTTATTAAGGTTATGTCATAAAATTATTACACTTTCAATCATTTGACTCTTAATGTCCCTGCATGCTTCGTGTTTTGAGTAGGATACATATACATTTACTCTTGATGACTCTAATTTTCTTTAGTTCTCTGGTGAGCACAAGCTAATGCAAGACCGTAAATTTGGTGAACGATTTAAAAGTGGCCAACACAAATCAAATCAGGCCCTCCCTCTAGAGTTCATCAAACACAACCATAAGAGGGGATTTTGCAGAAGAAGCAGCAGCAGCAGCAGTATCTCTTTCGTCCAAAACTTGTAATGTGTGGTGCTTAAGCCACGAGGGTACTGGCGGTTGTGGATTCACTGCATCAATGACACAGTTGCAGGAGCATTTGAATAAGAGTCAACTGGTAAGACATCATTCCAAGTGCGTACTGTATCTAAACAAGTAGCAATGGGGATACTCACTACTTCCAGACGGGAGGAAGCTTCTTGGTCTTCTTGTAATAGCGAGCAAGACGGTGAATCCTGCTCTCTACCAGAATCAATCTGAACTTGGAATCCTTGTCTTTCCTGTTCCTCTCCAGATGTTTACGGATCGCCACAGCTTTCTTAATGAGGTGGTAAAGATCCTCCGGGATCTCCGGAGCAAGGCCTGCACAAATGCTTACATTAAATGTTATTTCAGAAGATGCAACAAATTTGTCAAATCTGGATGATGCCCAGGAAGGAATAATACCGTGAGCTTTAAGTATCCTCAAAATCTTGCTTCCGGTAACACTTTTGACCTGAGGAATACCGTGAGAGTCACGAAGAATAACGCCGATTTGTGAAGGGGTCAGACCCTTCTTCGCAAACTTGCAAATGGAATCATCAACCTGTAAAAGCCAAGAATGAATACATGGTTCGATCAGATAGAAATGAAGAGACTAAGAGGAAGGGTGTCGTCGTCTTACATCCTGAGGAGAGGTTTTCAACCAGCTCGGAGGAGTCCTCTTGTACGGCAATGCGGAGGCTGAGATACCCTTTCTTCTCATTACATGTTTTACAACCATTACAGAAAATTCGAAAAGAAAAGATGGAAAGAGACCGAAGAAAAAAGACAATACATACCCTCTACTGTGCATACGACCCATGGTTTCGGATTCTGAAGCTTAGCCGATAAGCCTCTGCTGGGTGAGTTGAGGTGAGTGAAGAAAACCCTAGCAGCAAGGGAGGGGAAGGAAAGGTGACTTCAATCTATATTTATTATATATTATATATGGTTGGGTAAAATAGGGGGCCTAGCGAGAGGCCACGCGTCATTCTAATTGGGCCGCCCATTTTATCTATAAAAAAAAGAGAGAATTGAGAAAAGACGGGATAATTAAAAATTAGAGAAAGATTTTTTTAGTGTTTTTCGTGGATGATTTTCTAATCGAGATTATGGTAAATTTATAAATATTTTCTCGTGGTTATTTATTCAATTGAAAATTTATATTATGGATATTAATTAATTGAATGGATCTTTAATATGAGAAAATTTGATTCGTGTTGTTGTCAATAACAATTTCATGAATCGTCAAGTTATCGCAAAAAATTACTGTGATAATCTTTTTCTATCAAAGTTGGTTTTATGGTTGATTATGGAGAAATTCTTACGTCTAAAATAAGATATGATTACAATAAAATCTTTAGAAAATTCATAATGAGGAATTGAGAGGATGTAAATGAAGCATGAATTCGAGTCTAAAATCATCAAACTATGATTGATATATATATATATATATATATGAGTTGATTTTGGTTAAATTAAAATGGTTGGATATGATATGTAAAATTGAAATTCGATCAGGTGTCGAGATAGATAATGTGTATATTCTGAGTTCGGTGATAGAGTCAAGTGAACATCTTGTCTAGTGTACTCGTTAGATAATTAAATTAAATAATGTGGAGTAAATCTTCGTAAATAAAGATGATTCCAAACATTTATCTCATTAACAAAAGTTTCATTTTTGCATGTGATGCATGGACAAACCAACTTATCGTTCTCTCTATAAACTTGTTGCTTTGACGCCATCGTTATAAACTTTGTAACGTCTTCTATAAAATCTTTCGATACACCTTGAGTTCCCGGATCAATTCTTCTATATATCCACTGTCTAGAAACAAAAATATTTGATCTCGACGATTATGCCATTATAATCAGAAACGATAACAAGATATGTAGAGAAATATATGAGAATTGTGTGTGAGAAACGAATGGAAGGAGGAGAGGTTAAATAGATAATTTATTGACCGATTAAGGACGAATTACGGACTAAGACAAATATATCCCGACGAACTGTCCCGAATACGTCTCAAAATTTGCGGACAGATGGTATAGTCGTCCGCAATTTGCGAACGGACGCTTATTCCGTCCGCAAATTGCGGACACCCTTGAAAGGGGTCCTAAATCCATCCGCGATCACGGACGACTTAGGGACTATACTGCGGTCTGCAAATTTGCGGACGAATTTATTTTTCCGTCCTTAAGCCATCCCTAATCCGTCCTTAAATTTAGGGACGACTCTTTCAGTCCGCAAAATCCGTCCAGAAATGATCATGTTTTGTAGTGTAATCACTCGAACCTTCGAAAGAAGGTGTTTGTGAGTGTGTAGGTGAGAGGTGCCACGTGAGGAGTATCGTGTCAACGAAGTTAGTATTGCGACACTTGGATTAGGGTTGGCGTCGTACTGTGTTGGGGTTGTGGTAACCTTTCAAGCGACAAAGTGCTGTATTTAGCCATATCAGTGGATCTACCAGCATCGTACCGTGTTGGGGTTAGGGTAACCTTTCCAGTGATAGAGCGTCGAGTTAGTCACATTAGTGGATTTGGTGGCGTCATGCCGTGTCGGGGTTGTGGTAACCTTTCGATTGACGGAGCGTTGTATTGTACTGATGGTTGGGGTACATTGTGACCTTGTGAGATCTTCAGTGTGTTGGGATCCTTTGGACTTTATGAGCTATGCCCGAGCTAGAGTCGTGTGAACAATGTGTGTTATGATCCAGTGTGATACTAGTATAAGACTTACTGAGTTGGTAGAGTGTGTCGGTGAGAGTCTATACGTAAGGAGTATCAGGTTGACGACATTAGTATTGCGACGCTTGGATCAGGACCGGCGTCGTGCCGTGTAACCTTTCGAGTAACAGAGCGTTGTATTGTACTGATGGTTGAGATACGTCGTGACCTTGCGAGATCTTCAGTGTTAGGGCCCTCTAGACTTTGCGAACATATGTCCGGGTCGTGTGGGTTGTGTGAGTTATGATTCGGTGTAGTATTAGTCTTAGAGTGTAGACACTTAGTCGGATAGATTAGAGTTATTTATGTGTCTATAGTGTAATAAATGTTTATTTTATATTACACTTTCAAGGGTGGGAGAATACGTGGTGTAGAATGCGTACATGTACTGATCTCATTGAATACGTCTTTGTATTTATCCCTTTATGGACTATCATGAATGAACAGATTATTGCAAGGACATAAGTCACAGAATTTGAACAACAGTATCAGAGGTTGCAGCGAATTCATGAGATAATTGTGCATGAGATCTCGAAATTTTATTTTACATTATGTTCTTATTTTGATCATGGTTTTATATTTTATTTTACATTATGTATTTATTTTGATCATGACTTTATATATTTTCTTCCGTTATATGGTCCGAACCATTTTCAATTTGAATTAATAATATTAATTTTATTATATAATCGTGTTTGAGGGATGACACATCTAATCACATAATTTTTTAGTCCTAAGGTTGTTAAGGACGAGGTGTTACAATTATAAATTTATATCAATAATATAATAATAATAACTTTATTTTTATCAACGAAATCCGAAGAAAATATAAGAGAAATGAAAGGTTTGTATAAAATTTAAGCAATGTCAAATAAATTTTAATCGAAGGTAAAAGAAATGAAACCCTGGACATATGAGGCTGGATACTATAATCAAAGCACAGACCCTCAAATGCGCCTATACAATCATCAACAAGTACCTCTCGTAGACATTGTCATCACGGTCTCAGCTTCAGTACCCAAAAAAAAAAAAAAAAACCCAAAAATCCGTAGTTGAAGAGAAGAGAAGAGACGAGAGAAGCATAAATTAGCCGTAAACACAGAAAGGAGGCTCCAGGGAGGGATCTACCTACGCCTGCTTGTAAACCCATTCTATAGTCTCTACCATCTCAACACTCTCCGATTTGTTCAAACAAACTTCTCTTTCAGGTATATGTTCTTACCTTACCTTACCTTACCTCAGCAGTCTGAACCCTCTAAAACATACATTCTCCTCAACCAATAATACCTCCTACTGAGACTTTAATGCCGGACGGACCTTCCCATAGCTTTACTTTCTTGTCAACACTTGACGTCGCTAATAGCAACACCTCACGTCCCCCTGCACACACAATAACACCATTAAACATTAAACAAGGCTCACACAATCATATACATATTAAAGAAGAAGGCGCACACGTACCAACTGTGACTGGTTTAGGCGCCCACCCAAGGCATGTGATGTCCCCTACACAAACGAATGCATTAACTCACATGTAACGTAAGACTTTATTATTATGTATGTATTATTGGTCCATTCAGAGTCGTACAAAGACCTTCCAAGGAACGAGGAAAACCTATGACCTTAAAAAAAAATGATTGCTTATTTAAAGTACTGTCACCTTCATGGGCTTTTTCAGCTGTATCTATGACATTTCCAGTTACAGCACATAGCCATTGCAATGTGGAACCATGAGTTGCTGCCAGAATCTTTCCATCGGGAGATAGGCTGAGCCGATCGTAGTGCAAAGGATTGCTGCTGGAGTCAAGAAGTGGGATTGGGAAGACCTTCAAAGTTTTTGGATCCTCTTCAAGTTGATAGCGAACTTCAACATAAAAAAAAAAAAATGAGATCAAATCAGACCACAGCTTCATAGGTTTAGATGAGTGAGATCATTCATGGGGCTGCATCTTTCTAACACTTGAGTTTTACGTTGTTGCCCAGACCCCGTGTTAAAAAGGACTTCTCAAAATTGTGTGATAACAACAACCATTGAAAGATAACTTGTAAAGGGAGTGTACTAACCGTTGATGTTCCATATTCTAATCGTACCATCCTTTGAAGCTGTGATGATTTGTTCAGAGTTTGGAGCAAAGCACAACCAAGTCACCGCACTCTGGACAACAGAAGCTACATGAAACAATCGCAAGAAGTGAAGCCATTAAATTATCTCATACTATTCAATGAACTGTACCTTATGCCCTTTCAGCTGCATAACTTTTGAAACCTCCTTCACAGAGCCATCTTTCATATATACGATTTCCCACACCTACAGAGCACAATTGATGGAACTTACATGATAAGGGAGATCTCATCTCATCACACTTGTTAAAATACCTTGGCCATCAAAGACGCGGTTTTAAAAAGATTCACCTTCACATCTGCAGTAAACGCCGCGGCAGCCAGGAAACGCCCATTCGGTGATACAGCAGCCATGTGGTTTTTCAGCTGATTTGTGTCAACATGTCCCACATTTTTTCCAGTTCTCCCATGCCAAAGTATGATATCAGTACCTGTAGAAGAATAAGATTACAAACAGGAGACATTTCGTCTGATCAGAATACAGCCAATGTCATATACAGGAAAAGAGATGCAATTTGAGCAGGTTGATGGTCCTGAGACACAATCCAGCTTTAACTATCTAAAAGCACACAGAAAACATATTTCAACAAGAGACTCTCGAAATGAATTGTAAGTATAAAATTGGAAATGATACCTTCTGAACAGGAGGCAATGACGGTACTCCCATCAGCAGTACCGTAAGTTGCAGCAGCTCCAGATAGGGTCAGGATAGCTCTCTTCTCATGAACACTGTGGTGCTGCCATTTGATCTCCGGAAGAGGAAGTTTTGCTGGCTGCTTACCCTCGTTAGATGCTTTTGGTTTCTCTTCTCCGTACATGTACACAGAAGAACCAGACATGGCATGACAAGCCACGAAAACAGAAGACGCATCATCGGCAAATACAACAGCGGTAGGATGACTTCCAGCCGGAAGATTTATTCTTAAAAATCTGTAAACAAAGGAAAAAGGTTTGGGCTATGAAAGTGAACATAAGGAAAATCAACTTTCACAACTCATGTTGAATAGTTGAACAACAAACAAGTCAGCTTGACCACTGCATACTTGAAGCCTTTGCTCAAGGCATCATCCAGCTTGAACACCCTGATCACTCCATCACCACAAGCTATTCACAGAAACGCAGAAGAAATACAGTGAGATTTTAAATGGGAAATGTTCTGGGAAAAGAATCGATAAACCAAACACAGAACGAAGTAATATCATATCACCGTCCATCACCTCACGCTCATATCAAGTTCATAAAGTTAGATAAATGTCATCAGACCTAATACCAGACCACTCTGCAGCATACATGTTTCCCTTATCCAGTGATCAAACTACGGAAAAAGTACAGTTAATCCGGAACAAAATATGCAGATGGTTCCAGTAGCTGCAACCTTAAGAATCTATCATCATTTTCAAGTCCTTAGACAAGTAGCTGAGAAAGCTCTAAACGGAAAAAAGCTTAGCAAAACGACCCCTCACCTGTAGCCAAGCTCCGTCCGTCGGAGGAGAAACACAATCCGGTTACAGTATCACCATGCCCTTTCAACGTATTTAAGTCCAAAAGATGCCGCCGCTTGTGTTGATCCTGCATTCCACCAGCACATTCATACAAAATTACCAAATAAGAAACTGAAATAGATCCCGTGGATGCGCAAAATGTCGGTTCTCGTCGCATTTCTAAAAATATATATTCCTTGTACATGAAAAACTTAAACGCGGTGTCAAGGTCATCTCATCCTACTAAAATTTGGTTCAGGCAATAAACTTACCTTGTCGGAGGCATGAGAGTGGGGCTTGGAGTGAGGCTTCTTGGAGAGAGGCTGGTTTGACTTCTGAATCCGCTTAGGATCAGGTTGGGTCTCCACTTTGGCCATCGATTGCACCTCCGATCTCCGCTTCCTGAAGTAGCTACCGAAGAAAACGACGGCAATCAAAGCGCCGGAGAGAAGCGACGCGACGGCCACCAGAAGAACCGAATCCATCTGTAGATGCGTACGGATTCAAGCGAACCTTATGGAAAAGTGATGAGAGACGATGAATTGCGATGGAATCGAGCGTGCGAGGAATATAATATATACGATCGTTGATTCACATGGGTTGAGTTTATGGCCCATAGAAAGCGTCATTGATATACGATCGTTGATTTACATGGGTTGGGTCTATGGCCCATAGAAACTGTCATGGGCTTCAGCTTCAATTGTTTAACAGTTAGTTAGTTAGTTAGTAGTAAACCATTTGTCAGTCCGTATATTACGTGGTACGACGTCGTTCAACATGAGGACAACCAAACCAATCTGTCGTCGTTTAATTCCTCTCCCTTCGTCCGCTCCGTCGGCGTCTTCCTCCTCCTCTTCTTCTTCAAGAATAAATAAATAAATTGAAAGTGAAGAAAGGGAAAGCTCTGAAATGGCTGGGAAATTCCCCGGCGGTTCATTGATGGCTCATAAACAAGTCATGGATTCCCTCACATCTCATATTTCCCTATACCACTCCCATTCCACCTCCTTCGTAGCTCCCACAAACCCTACTCCGAGATCCGCCATCCTCAGATGGTTCTCCTCTCTCACTCTCCATCAGCGCCTCTCTCATCTCACCTCCGTCGATCCCAATTTCGTCCGAATTTTGTTGCAGATGCTCGGATATGTCCGGACCAAAGGCCGTGGCTCTTTCATCATTCTGCCTGACCTCCCTTCCCGCGATCTTCCCAGCCTCTGCTTCAAGAAATCTCGTGGCTTAATCTCCAGGGCTTCCGAGTCCAACGAGGTCGTATTTTCGACTCCACCCGGCTCTTTGGTTCCAGTGAAGGGGAGAGGGTCGAAGACTGTTCTTGCTCCGTGAAATGCCTTGATTCGATTACCGTGAGCGAGGATTTCGCCGGGAACGTGGATCGGTTTGTGGAGACTATGGACGAGTTATCGAATGGGGCGTTTTTGAGGGGGGAGGAGATGGATTTGGGATCCAATTGGGTAGAATTGGATTGGCTGAAAGCCAAAGGCTATTATAGCATGGAAGCCTTCATCGCAAATAGGTTAGAGGTAAGCTTGAGATTAGCTTGGCTGAACAGCTGTAGTGGGAAGAAAAAAGGGATGAAATTAAAGAAGAAATTGAATGCTGCTACTGCGGCAGCAAATTCATATTGGAGGAAGAAGGCGTGCACCGATTGGTGGATGAATCTGGATGCCACCACTAGGAAGGAAATGTGGAATTCTGTTTTGGGGAAACCAGCAAAATCCCTGGTATGTCTTCTGCCTTGCTTAAGCATCCAGAATCCTTAATGTAACCAGGCAGAGATAGATATTATGTGAAACTTGTTTGGTTGATCAAGCAAATGAATGGCGTGGATGAGGTGTAGTTAGATGTTTTGTATACTTGCTGAAGGCTATCTAAAAGTGGTATTCCTGGTCGATACATTGGTTCATTAGCATCAAGGTCCAACTTTGATTTTGAATATGGACTGCGGATCGTTTCTTATTAGAAAATTGTGGATGCTTGTTATAGGAAGAGCTAAACAAAGTTATGGTACTTGTGTTCCTTTACATGTTTTGACTGTTTCATATCTAACCTTCTAGGGTGGAAAGTTTAGGAATCCCGTATCCCTTAAATCTCGTTATGGCGTCTGTCAATCCGGCTTGAGCCCATACCTATATCTTCCGTTACATATGATAGAAGCCTTGGTAGTCTACATTTGGTGTTACCTAAAGTAATGTTGTTATTGCGAACTCAGATATATGAGATTCTGAAAGAAGCGAATCAAGCCTCACAGGAAGAAATGTGGCTCTTTGATTTTGGCGTAGGACCCTCAAGTCAAGGATATACTGGAACTCCCATGCTTTCAGTTTCAGACATGGTTTTAGAACCAACCACTGTATCTAACAGAACTAATACTTTAGCCAGCATTTTAAATAGCTTACATGTGCTTCAGGAACTTGTTTCATTACTTGTCTCGTGTCAAAATGGGGAATTTCCAGTTGATAGCTTGTTTTTCAGCTCAATGGGTTCTCTTAGTACTTTAGTTGATTGCATAATAAGAAAACTGCGGGGCTTTCTTGTGTTTATCTCCATCAATTCTGCAAAAATTGAGCTTCTTGGAGAAACTACTCAGAAGTGTCTACCAAGTACATCATCCAAACAGAGGACTGGTTCAACCATCCGTAAAAAGAAAGGAAAGACCAGGAATGTGAAAAATCTAAATCCTGAGGCAAACATTACATGTAAAAACGAGAATTTGACAGAGAAAATGGTAAAGGTACATTTTTCTCCTTTATGTCCACAGGATCTGTTCTGTTTGGAAACATCCCTCTAAAGAGATTTTCTGATGCAGCATCATCCAGAAATTTGAGGTTAACCTTTAAAATGTTATCCAGCTAGATCGAGGTGGTTTGGCATTTGACGGAGACAAAGGTACTGTAGAATGCAAGAAAATGTCTACCGCACCGACAAAGAACAACTGCCCTGAAGCCATTTCTGCAGCAAAAATGGTGGATTATTTTATATCTCCTTGTATTTTGGCTGATTATAAATTTAGAATTAAATGGTTTTGTAACTGACAACTGCCATCAGGAACTTGTCCCGGCTGTGGTTGCTGGAAAAGGAAGAACTAAAAAGAAAAGGAAGGAGAAGAATAAGAGGTACACGAGTTTAAAAATCCCTGAGGAAAAGAATAGCTATAAAGTGGATACTTCAGTTATCCAAGAAGTTCCCAACGTTACTTCAAGTTGTAGCTCTGTCTATCAACATCCTCAGGAAGACAATGCCCTGAGTATTGGAGAAGATTGTTCCGCTAGATCTGTCAGGTATGCCTGTGCTACAGAAACTTCCTTGAGTGGTACAGTTCCATATCAGTATTCAAAAGAGGAAGTATTGAATATTGAGGCTGAAAGGAATATGGTTCAATCTGCTTTGCCTGCTGCGGATCCTGCTGGTTGTTCAATCAGTGAAGATGTCAATTCTTGTGGTTCATTTCATCCAAACAGACATGAAGAAATATCGGAGATGTCTAATGGACAATTTAGAACTTTGGGGGAAGGTGAATCCTCTGGCGTCCACGATGAAAGGAAAGGAGGAGGCCATGATGTTGCCTCCAGTACTTCGGAATTTGTTTCCTATGAGTGGCCTGCTGTAGCTCCTATGTATTTTTCACACGTTAATTCTCACCTTCCAACTGCGACCGACAGATTGCATCTTGATGTCGGTCACAATTTGCATGCTTACATACGCCAGCCTTTTGTTCCCACCGTGCATCATGCAAGAAATCCTTCCATGGAAGGTACGCACAAACAAGCTCTTTCTCGACCCATGCCGATGAGTTTAGATTGGCCTCCCATGGTTCGGAGTACTTGTGGCTTGACGACACCATTCACTTGTAATTATGATTCTGGAGTTTTTGTGGATTTCCCTGAGCAAAAAAATAACCAGGAGTTAGGGAATGAATGTGAGAATAATTGGATGTTAGAGGAGGACTCTGAGATGCATGCGGTTTCTGGAGTAGACTACAACCAGTATTTTGGGGGTGGAGTGATGTACTGGAATCCTACTGATCATCTTGGGACAGGCTTCTCTCGTCCTCCCTCACTTAGTTCTGATGATAGCTCTTGGGCTTGGCATGAAGCTGAAATGAAGAGGGCTGTTGATGATATGGTTGCGTTTTCTTCTTCTTACAGCACAAATGGACTAGCTTCTCCAACTGCAGCTTCATTCTGTTCCCCTTTTGATCCTTTAGGGTCTGTAAACCAGCCCCTTGGTTATGTTGTCCCAGGAAATGAGGTATCTGGCAAAGTGGTACAAGCTTCTCCCACAACAGCTGAAGCTGCAGGAGAGGAGGATGTCTCTGGATCTTTGGCTACGTTATCTGGCGATATTGAAGGGAATTCAGGAGACGCATTTCCTTATCCCATCTTGCGCCCTATTATCATTCCAAGTATGTCAAAATCTGAATACAAGCGTAACTATGATCTTAAAAGTCCACACATTCCACCGTCGCGGCAAGAGCATCCTCGTATAAAACGACCACCATCACCTGTAGTACTATGTGTTCCGCGTGCTCCACGGCCTCCGCCCCCTTCTCCTGTGAGTGACTCTAGAGCCCGCCGAGGCTTTCCTACTGTAAGGTCTGGGAGTTCTAGCCCTAGACATTGGGGTATGAGAGGTTGGCTCCATGATGGAATCAACTGGGAAGAATCTTGTGGCGCTGAGGTCGTTTTGCCCTGGAGAAACAAAAACCTTGCAGTCCGTCCGATCATTCAACCTCTTCCCGGGGCCCTCCTGCAAGATCACTTGATTGCTATATCTCAGCTAGGCCGAGATCAGGAACATGTAAGCAAAATTTGTAATACCTATCCAATTAGGACACTCTGTTCAAGTTGCATTCATTTAATAAAATTCTATTCTGCAGCCTGATGTAGCTTTTCCACTGCAACCACCTGCTGAGTCATTGAATTGTTCAATGCCTAAGGCATCTCCCTCGTTGATTCACAGCCTTCTTAATGATGAGATAGATTCTTTCTGTAAGCAGGTAATATAATACTTGTTTTATCTTTTCGTATACTTGCCTTGCCTATGTAGAGATCCATAGTGGCTTCCTTGAAGATTTTATTTGGTACATGGGTAGCGTATATTAATTATGCTTTGGATGACATGATGGATCTAAAGGTTGCTGCAGCTAATATGGCTCGTAAACCTTATATCAATTGGGCCATCAAGCGGGTTACCCGATCTCTTCAAGTCTTGTGGCCCCGGTCTAGAACAAATATATTCGGTTCTTTTGCAACTGGCTTGTCTCTTCCTTCAAGTGATGTGGACCTTGTGGTTTGTCTTCCTCCAGTAAGGAATTTGGTAAGCCTATCCTGGGTTCCTCATTTTCAGGCCTTAACATTTAAGTTGGCTGTTCTGATACCTGAAACCTGTTTCAGGAACCTATTAAAGAGGCAGGCATTTTGGAGGGCCGTAATGGTATAAAGGAGACTTGCCTTCAGGTATGCTTAGCATTGTTTTCATCAAGCAATTGGCATGTGTTTGGGCTGAGTATTGTTGTTTTGTTTTATAAATTTATGTATCTACTTGGTCGATTTTTCCTGAGTTTTGTGCATGTCAAGTGATTACCTGATTTACAACAGAAAATGAGATGGTGATCATGTTTTCTTTTCTCGCCATTTTTCTACTGTTGGGATGCATATATGCTAGTAAATTTGGCTATACCGAGATTACATTTGTTTTAATTCATTGGTCATGTCTGTTACAAAAATGAATTTTCCTGCTACCTGAATGCATTGCTGTACCTCCTTATCTAATTTTCCACTTAGATCTATTTTCTAGCTGTTTGTTTCGTTGATTAGACCCTTTTTTTCTTGAAAGTTTGTGAAGATGTATACTCCGCTGTTTTGAAGATGAAAGTGTGCTCATTAGCAAAGGATTTCTGTATCTATCAGTTCATGAGATTTAGAATTGATTGAAATGTCGTTGCTTTCATGTTTTCGATTCCAGCATGCAGCCAGGTATCTCGCTAATCAAGAGTGGGTGAAAACTGATTCCTTGAAGACAGTTGAAAATACAGCTGTAATGCGTCACAAGCCGTGTCTTACCTTAATTGTTAATTAGCATCTCATTTAGC
The DNA here is from genome assembly GCA_036759665.1 of Gynandropsis gynandra. NCBI lineage: Eukaryota > Viridiplantae > Streptophyta > Magnoliopsida > Brassicales > Cleomaceae > Gynandropsis > Gynandropsis gynandra. The sequence continues at coordinate 94,879 of CM071863.1, read as the reverse complement.
TTCCTCTAATCGGAATTTCATATGCTTGCTTAGATACCTATTATCATGCTTGTTGTGGAAGTTCCCTGTGATCTGGTATCGACTGCTGCATCTAGTATATCTCCAAAAGATGGCCCAATTTGTACCATCGTTAACCATAACTGCAATGGTCACTGCGAAAAGGTTGGTTTTCAAGAACACAGTGGAAGTCTCACAAATGCAAAATCAGTCCGCCTTGACATTAGTTTCAAGACTCCATCTCATACAGGTCTTCAGACAACACAACTGGTATATATTCTATACCCTTGTATGAGTCTCTTCATAGGTTATAATCTCTGTTCTCTTCTTCCGTCTTGTGGATTACTCATCCTGATATGTTGTTTTGCCAGGTCAAAGATCTGACTGAACAATTTCCAGCTGCCACACCTCTTGCATTGGTGTTAAAACAGTTTTTGGCTGATCGTACCCTGGATCAATCTTACTCTGGTGGATTGAGTTCTTATTGCCTTGTGAGTTGCACTCTCTGCTATGGAAAAATGCTCCAATTGTCTGAATTCCAACTGGTCAGGCTCTGTAGATGTGTGATACCTATCCTGGCAATAGGTGCTTTTCTAAAGTGCACCTCGGATAGTTCTTGGACAGAAATATTCAGCCAATTTTTTGTTCCTAAAATGAGTTTATTTTGAATATTTGACAACTCTCGGACTACAATTAATTTGCAGGTCTTACTGATTACACGTTTTCTTCAGCATGAGCATCATCTTGGCCGCCCAATCAACCAAGTACATTTGTTATGGGTTTCCTTTTCTATCTGAGAGTTTATGCTTATACTGGTTAATTATTCTGTTTAAGCCAGCAGTAATGATTGACATGAAGTATTTTGCAGAACTTTGGGAGTCTGCTAATGGATTTTCTTTATTTCTTTGGGTCAGTCACAAACATGACCGTTTCTTTCTTTCAATCCATAAAATATTTTTTTCAAGTATGCATATTCAATCCGAAACTAATGCTGGCATACTGGATTTTTCGTTGTGATTACTTTGCAGGAATGTATTTGATCCGCGTCAGATGCGTGTTTCAGTGCAAGGAAGTGGTATTTATAGGAGTCGAGAGAGAGGTTATAGGTAAACACTGCAACCACACAGCCCTCTTTCTGCAAACTACGTGTAAAATATTCTTAACTTTATGCATTATCACGTCATATGTCGATAACGGTTGGATTACACTGCAGTATTGATCCTATACACATTGACGACCCTCTTTTCCCAACAAATAATGTGGGCAGGAATTGTTTCCGTATACATCAATGCATTAAGGTAAGCTAAGCTGGTATACTCTAATATGAAATTTAGAAATGGGAAAGTTAAGCCATTTCCGTGGCTACTTTATAGTATGCTGTTTCATACTTGATTATAACTTGTAATTAAGAACCATTTAGGTAGAACTCATCCCAAAAGTTAGCTTATAGGAGAAGGTGCCTAAGGATCTGTATAAACCCCACGTTAGAGTCTATTTCAACCCATGTGGGACTCCCTAATTGGCTTTGTGAATCATAACATTGTGATGATTCGTTTTAATTATGTATGTACAGTTTTGGATGATGTTCTCCATTATGGAAAGTTAAGATTTTGGTAATGCAGGCATTTTCAGAAGCCTACTCTATTGTGGAGAGTGAGGTCACATACCTTGCTAGTTCCACCGATTCATGCGATGTGTCACCATACAAATTGCTGCCAAAGATCATCCCAAGTATCGGTTTGGTGTAGGAAACTGGACGTGGTATGTGTTGCTTCATGTAGTTCTTGTATTGCATAGTCGGGCATGTTGGCTGACATGAAGGCTTTGAAAGCCCTCTCAGTTATACTCATCCATCATCACCCTGATGATCCTTTCTGTTTCAGCTGAGGCTAACTGTGATGACTCACAAAAGCCTTAGAAGTTTGAACATCTGATGCTGATGTTCATGGCGCAACTGCAGAGGTAATTGTGCGTTGTATTATTTTAGCAGACTGATATGGGTTTAGGTTATGCGTAGCTGCTTTGAGATTATTTAACATGGTGTTGATGCAAAAGCATATGCCCAAACTCTACTAATCGCATTCCTTTTGTATCCCATAGATAGCATCAGAAGCGGTATTTCCAGATTTGATGAATCAACAACTTTGGGTTGTGGGTAAGGGACAATGTAGATGGTCCTCTGAAGAGCAAAGTGAAGTGGGGAAAGAGGTGTGTGATCCAGCCAGCCTTATGTTCTCTATTTGCTTAATCTGTCCGCTGAGGCCGCCGTGGTCATGATGACTAGATAGAGTAGATATAATGTAGATGCATCTGTGTGCAGGATGGGTATAATGTAGATGCATCTGTGTGCAGGATGGGTATAGGCGTAGATTTTGTTAGGAAAATTCAGCTGGATCGAGAGAGAAGCCCATCTTGGGTGCGACAAATGTGTGAATGAGAATGTATAATATTAAAGAAAAAAAGACAAGAACGGTGGTGTTTGATCAATAACAATATTTGCATAATTTGTAAATGGATCCTATTTGCATAACTTTAATTAATTTATACTACTAACGGATGGCCCTCTCTCTCTCTCTCTCTCTCTCTCTCTCTGAAAGGATATTCGGAGAATGGACTCCAAAGGCATTCTTACCATTTGTAGAATGTACATACACTGCCCTTTCAATTGGCTTCATTTTTGTATAATTTATTCAAGACCCCCTTAACAACTTCCAACAGAGGAGCGTCCATTTCTGCTCCCTCCAACCCTACCGTTACTCGTATTCCTCTCTGTTCCGTCCATTATTTTGAATATTTGAATTTTGAATACAAATAATTTGAATATTTTTAAAAGCATGCAAGCCCATTGCAACTGTAATTCCTTTTTTCATACAAGTAAAACAAAAGTAACAAAAGGGCACTTCCATACCGACACACCAACAAACAAGCCCATTACCCTCCAACTTGGATCATACCATCATGAACACGCCCCCCCAGTTTCTATTGCTGCGCGCACTGAACTCCGGGCATCCTACTCTCTTCTTCTTCTTCATCATCGTCTTCGACTTCATCATCATCATCATCATCATCATCATCATCATCATACGCCTCCCTCCTCCGCTGTCGCCTGCTGCCTCTCATCTCCTCCTCAATGTTGACATCATGCATTGTCGTCTCTTCGCATTCATCTGCTTCCATGTCCAAGACCTGTTTGGTCATCCTGGGAGGCAGTATCCTCTCTAGCTGCTTGCATTGGTCGGGGGAAAGAGAGCTCGACTCTGGAAATTCAACATTGAATTGGATGTACAACCTCCCCTTCATGAAAGGTCTTCCCTTCTGTGGCATTCCCTCATCATTTATTGCTTTGTGTTGACCTTAGGTTTAACAACATCACCAATCAATCATTCATAATGATTCATGCCTCATGTTTCACGACTCAGCCAGAAAAGACAATGTTATACCAGGCTTTATGACCTCTCCTGGGTTTGATTTTATGAGCAGCTGTCTACCGTCAAGATGAGTTACTACAAACTCAAACCCACACAGTGCCTCTGTTAAGGTTACCGAGTGTTGAATGTAAAGATCATCCGACTTTCGTTTGAACTTTGGATGATCTTTCAATTGCAACACAAAGACTACGTCTCCAGTTATAGTGTCCGGCTGCAAGGGACACTCACAGTCATCACCTAAAGTTGATTACCAAATTTCAAAAGGAAAAGATTTGAGTCTATTAGCAGCAGACTCACGGCTTCATCGGCTTGTCCTTCAAATACAATCTTGTGGCCGTGTTGCATTCCCTTCTCAACATGCACCTCCAGCACCTTCTTCTCCAGGCAAACCTTGTTTCCTTTGCATTGTGCACATTTATCTCTCTCGCTGATCGTCTCACCTGTGATTTGAAGACTTTAAGTAATCACGATGGTGGAAAGAAGAAGCAAGAAAGCAGTGAGATTGCATTACCGGAGCCTTGGCATTGAAGGCAAACACTCTGCATCCGCTGAACCATGCCCAAGCCAATGTGTCGTGTGGAGACTTTCATTCCTGTACCATGGCAACTGTGACAGCTGCCACATGTTCCACTTTTCGAACCTTTTCTGAAAGACAGAGACTTTAGGATAATATAAAATACGAGGATACAGTTGAAAGGCGAAGGACGTCATATCATAATACCCTCTGCATTTCACACATATAATATTCCTTGAGAGAGAAAGTCTCCTGCTTGTCCCATTGTACAACTCTTCAAGAGAAACCTTCAAGCTTTGCACCAAATCCTCACCTTGTCTTTGTACAATGGGACCAGCACCACCACCTACAAGCTCCAAAGTAATTGAGGATCAACAAGAAGCAACAAAACCTTCAAGCAATACATCGAAAAAAACGACTCACCGCCAAAGGCCCCTCCACCGAAAAACGACTCGAATATCTCGAAAGGGTTAGGAGCAGAGGCAGCAGCTCCCATCCCTTCTTTAAGAGCATCTTCCCCGTACTGGTCATAGATCTCTCTTTTCTCTGGGTCACCAAGAACTTCATAAGCATGGGCCAATTCCTTGAACTGGAGAAAAAAAGACGGACAACCATTCATACTCAACTACGTTTAGGGATAAAGAGAGAGAGAATGATCAGACCTTCTCCGGGTCTCCACCTTTATCGGGATGATTCTTTATGGCGGCCTTTTTGTAAGCCTTCTTCAGTTCATCTTGAGAGGCGGTTTTGGAGACCCCCAGGACCTCATAGTACTTGGAGTTGTCACTCCTCCTTGGCTGACGTCCAAACATCAGAAGATCACTGATACAGTAATCTTGGATCAATGGGAGATATCATGAATATCGAACAGATAATCGGTACGAAAAGCTAAAAATGTGGAAATGAGAACTAACGATGGAAGATCGCAAGAGCGGATGATTGTTGGAAGAAGTGTGGAGTCAGGAGGGAAATAAGGAAGATGCCCTAATTATATTATAATTATAATTGTAATTGTAATATTACATTAACAGACCTTTAATTTGATATTTCCACTCCTCCAAATACTGAGGCGGTTCGGCCTTCTGTAGATTGGACGTTGCAACGGCCCAATGGACTGTTTCTGGGCCTTTTTTCCTACTCAAATTATGACATACATTTATATAGCTATGGAAAACAAAAACGTATGATGAATAGTTAAATTCATTGGTACGTGAAAAGCACATAAAATAAAAATATATAATTTTAAAGAGAGAGTCACATGTACTGAGGAATCGTTCGAGGTAGTGGAACCCCACTTGTGAACATATTTATCATTTATTCATTATTATTATTGAGAAAAGGACATTCAATCGATATTATTTGTTTCAATTTATAATAATTAATGAAACATGATTTGACATTGGATCATCTCTCAAAGAAGCAACATCAACAAAATTTTTTAAAATATTTTATCAATACATATTTGTCTCATTCACACTTATTATTAGATCATTTACATATTTAATAAAACAAAGAAGTGAAGGAGTTATCTGGGGCGGGGGAACGTGCTCCTCGTGGCATGATTGTTTATTTATAACATTAATTAATCCCTATTTATTAATGCATTCGTGTCTGTTTGTTGTTTGTATAATTCCACTTCACTACTATATTCCATTTACATTTTTTTTTATCAATGCATATATTGTGTGAGCCCGATCTTCATTTTTTTATACTTCAAAACTCTCACTTCACAATTATATAGCATGTGTTTTTTAAGGAAAACGTTGCGTCTTAATAAATTTTATCGGTGGAGATGAGGTTGTGCCTTCATCACCCACAAAAGTCTCTGATTCATCCAAAGTCTCCTGCCTTCTTCCTATTGCCTGAAGATCGACTCCTTCAAGACTCTCGTCCGGAGAAGTACCAATCTCGACTCTTCAAGGCCGGTGGATACAGCTGCTTACGTACGTTAATATATAACTGCCTTTGTTTTACTTATTTCCATTAGTTGTCCTCTATATAATCATCCCGTGGAAACAGGACGTCTCCAGCAGAAAAGAGGACAAGTTCTTGACCATCCAAGGTATAATTGATTGACTCATCAAATAATAAATAATTCGTGGCTACCATTTATTGCATTTCAAATAAAATAAAAAGTTATGGGAAAGTGTGAAACCAATGAGAATCTCACATCACGTTCAATCGTATCCCATTCCATTAGTATTGTAAACAAAGAGAATCGAAACGTTTATTTTATGCTTAACTAAAATCCCTACCCAACTCATCTATTAATTAAACAAATAAAGCCTTGGTACGAATAATCTTTTCAATTTTAATTTAAGAAACATTTTCAGAGTGCTGACTGACTGACCGGTATAAATAAAGAGAGAGCTGCAGGACCTCACTGCCATCATTCAGTCACAAAAGAAAGGATGATGTTTTGGTTGCAAGAGGAAAAGAAGAAGAACAACTACGGAAGAGGCATCTTGATATGCCTCTTCTCTTCTCTCTTCCTCCTCCAACTCTTATCCTTTCTTAAACCTTCCATCCATCACCATGCCTTCTCCCTCTCTCCCACCCTCACCACCATCAACAGGTCTCTCAGAGATCGCCCACCTTCCACCTACGCTCTCAATCTCGATTCCTACTCCAAGTTGGTCGCCACTCAGACCGACAAATACGAATCCGACGTCTTTCAAGCCGGCGGATATCAATGGTAACCATCTTCTGCTTTTTCTTTGAATGGTTTTCCTCTGCGATCTGTTGTTGAGAGGGGAAATTGAAACAGGACAATGGCTCTGTATCCGAGTGGTAACTCGAAAGACAATGGAGCGGATCATGTCTCCCTCTACTTGTCAGTCTACAATCCGAGCTCTTTGCCCCAAAACTGGGAGATTTACACCCACATCAAGTTTTTTGTCTACAACAAGCCCCGGAATAAGTACTTGGTGGTGGAAGGTCACTTTTTCTTTTTTTTTCCTTTCTTTCTATATAGCTTTATTTGTCATATCGAGAGATGGAATAAAGAAGAAGGGGATGTGTTTGTTGTTGGGTGTGTAGAGACGGAAGTGCAGCGATTCGACAGCGTGAAAACAGAGTGGGGGTTTGGGCAATTGATATCGTTAGCAACCTTCAACAACGCCAACAATGGATACCTTGTGGGTGACAGTTGCCAATTCGGGGTCGAGGTTGTCGTGCTCAAACCATATCACAACTCGGAACGTCTCAGCTTCTACGAGACGCCCGCAAATAACACGTTCACGTGGAAGATCTTCCACTTCTCTCAGCTCGACCAGTCTAAGTTCGTCTACTCCGACGACTTCCTCGTGGCCGGCAGCAAATGGTAAGGAGATCGTGGGATCTGAAGACATGATTGATTGATTGATTCAACTATAAACAACAATGGAAACGTGGATGTTGCAGGAAACTTCGGGTGGCTCCGGGAGGTGATGGGGATGGATGGCGCAACTCTTTATCCGTCTACTTGGAGTTACACGACACTCAGAGCTTCCGAGTGAATGAGAAGGTTTACGCCAAGGCTACCCTTCGAGTTCTCAACACTGACACTTCCAAGAACACCCAGAAGCAACGTCAGCACTCTATCGTCCTTTTTTTTCTTTTTCATTGAGCGTTAAATCCATCGAACACTAAAGGGTATCTCTTTTGTCGTTGGCAGTTGGAAAATGGTTCTCGAGGAATGTCCCTTCCCTCGGCTTCCAAAAGTTCATGCCTCTCTCCCATCTCAACGATCCTTCCAAAGGTTACGTCGTCGGTGACAGATTGACTCTCGAAGTCGAATTCCATCTCATCTCCAAAACTCTCTATACTCCTTAGACCGCACTATCATCTGTACGAGCAGTCAATGGTGTATCAATCCTAATTTCTTGCTTACAAATGACATCCACAATTCTTCACCTATCACGATAATAGTGTAGTCCTACTCATGTACCGCCCTCTTCTACCTTCTGAATAAAGAGGATATCTGTCCGTGCATTTCAATGTCCACATCTGTTTATGTATTCCACTCCCTTTGCATTGTGTTGTGTTGCAAAGAAAAAGAATTACTGAATAATATTAAGCCCAAGCCAAAGCTCTCAAACTCAAGCCCAAGGTCGAACTTAATATGAGCCCAATTATAATATTAAGCCCAATTCCAAGCCCAAAACGCGGACGCAGATGGCGCACCCACCCGCGCTCTCGTTCATCATGACGTGTCCGTAATAAAACCCGAGGGAAAGCCTATCTTTTGGTCGTCTGCGGTTTTCTCTAGGTCTGCCCAAATTACCCGATAAAACTCTCTCTCTCACCGTCTCACCACTCGCCTCACTTACACCCGTCCATCGCCGGCCGTCTCTGCCTTCCGTCGATTCTCTCTACCATTTGCCGGCCGTCTGTCCGTCCCTGCACACCGACCATGTGCCTCTCTGCTTTCGCCGGTAAGCAGCTCTTCGGATCTTCTCTCTATTTAGTGCCGTCGGTCTCTCTGCGAACTTGTGTTGCCGTTGGTCTCTCTGTGATCTTGTATTGTTGTAGGTCCATCGGTCTCATTTCCTCTCTTAATCTTCGCACCTCCTCCTTCTCACCGGTGCTCAATCCCAGGCTACGTTTCCGGCTTCCTCCTCGGAGATGTTTTTCCCATTTTCGTTTCCAAATATTTACTTTCCGACAGAGGTGATGATGAACCTTGTAAGGAGATCAGCGATATCTTTCCGGAGCGAGTGCTACGGCGCTTCGAAATCAAAACTGGTTTCGGATCTCCCTGAAGCTACTGGAATCCGAAACTCGGTGAGTGATTCCTCTTGCTTGAATTTGTTGACTAGAATATGGATTTTTAGAATTAAGCTAAGTATTTCGGAGTGCGATACAAAGGTACGGACCACTTTTTTGCTAGTCGGTTGTGGAAACGAGGTTCAAATACTGTGCGGTTTCTGTTTTGGAAAAGAAAATGCGGTTGCCTTGACATTGTTCATGCTTTTAATGCAGTTGACAGGTGCTCTTAGGGCAGGGATAGCAAAACCAGTTGTTTCTGATTCTGCTATCGTGTGTCTTGTGAGAATATTTTCCTCTGCGAGTTGCACCTTTGACCGCATAACTTGTATTTGATAGTTTTGGTGCTTCTGTTGTGATTGTGTAGGATGCGAATGGGGCTAATGGTCAGTGAAAATTGCATGCTATGGATACTTTGTTATGCATGTCTTTCTGTATTTACATCTTGATCTCAACTCAACTTGTAAGGTACCAAATGTTTGAATATACAGTCTCAAGCAAATTCCCACCGCAACACCACTCTTTCATTTGCGCACCCTAGGGCTAGGGTGTGGCTTTTGGATTTGATTATGTTGGCCGCATCTAACATATTTGTGACCATGACAGGCTAAGAAAGATGTGGCGACTGTGGAAGATCCTTTTGATTCTCCTACATACCACATCCCAGAGAAGCGGGTGACATTTACCAAAGGGGCTTCCTACAGTCTTGTTATTCTCGCTGGGCTTGGAGTTGCTGGAGCTGCTGGATATGCTGTGTTCAAAGAGCTCTTATTTCAATCGAAAGAGTGAGACTCAAAGCCTCTAATTTGGCTTCTGGTGTCTTCTTCATCATCTGTTATTTCGAGCTCAAATAATCTCTTGTTTCATGTAGGTACAAGATTTTTGACAAAGCCTTGAAGAGAATTCAAGATGACAAAGCCTGGGAACGAATGGAAGTATACATACCTGATCGTGGAGATTACATCTATGTTGGAATCCTATTTGCCTGCCTAACTGGGAACTCAATTTTAGATAAGTGAAATTAGGTACACCACCATTCCGTTTGATAACTTAACGGAGTGCGTATGAGAGAGGCAGAGATGCTGATGTATTGATGCGGGAAATACTCTGTTTGTTTCTGGCGAAGTCATCTGCACAAATAATACATACACAGACTTTACCTGTTTCCCAAGTAAGTACAACATCCTTACATATATATGCTCTTCTACTACTTGCTCACCTCAGTATCCAGAGGGCACAAGCACTTTCTAAAAATATTTGAATTTCTTTTTGCATTAACTTTGGACTAAATTTTATTTTTACTTGAACCTTTTTTTTATAATAATAATCTAAATTACACGTTATACACATTTATTTACAATCAATAATAATAATAATAATGTTATTATTGAAATCCGATTTTATTAATTTAATTAAATTATTATTAGATATTAAATTTCATTAATATTTATTATTATTATTATTATTATGAATTATTCAGCATTTAGGGTCCGACCCGACGGGTTTCGTGCAAGCTAACATTGATATCGTCTCTAAAACGTTTTTTTATAAACTAAAGTATTCAGAATTACATAAAAAACGTTACAAAATCAGTAAATTGTCAAACTAACATAAAAATAAAAACATAACATAATCGAGAGAAATCTCAAAATCAATAAATTGTCAAAGTAATATAAAAGTAAAAACATGTAAATATATTCACTTGTATATCTTCCTCCGTCGTAGTTATTATCGTAGCAACGCTAGAACCAGTCAAGTTAGTAGTACTTATAATTATTTAACAAAAAAAATTAAATAAATGATATGAAAATCAAATAATGAACGATATATATTTACTAACTTCGAAATAACCAAATAACCACGACCGAGCATATATTAACGCCTGAACATTAAAAGCCAACAAGCAGCTTCAATATTTGTTGAATACTCGAGAACCAACACTAAATGAAGATTCATAAGCCACTGTGGTAATAGGTATGCTTAAAATATCGGACGCCAGTAACAATAATTCTTCACCATAAAGCTCGGACTTCTAAAAATGCAAAGCATCTAAATCCGAGTTGCGTTGCACGTGTATCTTAGGATCTCTTAGATATCTATCCAAATTCGATCCTAATCTATCATCTGAAAAAAGTACTTTATCGTCGAAGTCGGCAATATCCAAAACATAAATAATAAAAAATTATATAAAGAAATCAAATATTAAATGATAAATATAAAAGAAACAACTTACATCAAAATAACTCGAATTATGGTTTTGGTCGTGTTCTTGTTGTCTTGAGAGGAACCCAAAGATTTAGAAACTCCGAATTTGGTTTTGTATTCTTCATAAAGTGAAAACATTTTTCTTCGAACTTTATCGATTTTCATCTGCCTTGTCTTCTCATCAAGGACATCGTTAGGGGTGTCATTCGAGCCGACTCGACTCGAACCCGACCCGATTTAAACGGGCCGAGAATATGCTGCCTACGGCTTGGCTCGATGGGTTTTAGGCGGGTTTCGGGCAACCCATAGGCTAACGTAAATATCGTCTCTAAAACATCTTTTCATCAATTAGAGTATTCCAAAATACATTAGAAACGTTGTGAAATCATTAAATTGTCAAACTAATATAAAAATAAAAGCATTATATAATCGAAAGAAGCCTCAAATTCTCAAACCGAAACTTCAATATTCAAACATATGCATTTGCATATCTTCCTCGGTCGTAGCTATTGTCGTGGTAACGCTAGAAGGAGTCAAGTTAGTAATACCTATAATTATTTAACAAAACAATTAATAAACGATATGAAAATCAAATAATAAACGATATGAAAATCAAATAATAGGTAGATACTTACCAACTTTGTAATAACAAAATAATCACGATCGACCTGAACATAGGGGTGGGCAAATTACCCGGAAAACCCGTCCCGACCCGAAACTCGTCCCGAACCCGTGAAAAATTACTCGAACCTATGGGTTCGGGTTCAGGTAATGAAATCTCATTATCCACGGGTTCGAGTTCGGGTTTTAAAATAATTGAAACAGATACCCGAGTCTATATATATATATATAATTAGACATATACTTAGATTTATTTACAGAAATGTCACCTCCTCCAAACGGTGCCTCTCGTCTCTCCTTCCTTCCAAGCCGTCTCTCGCCTCTTCTTCCTTTTCGATGCCGCCTCCGTCTCTTCTTCCTTCTCGACCACTTTTCCTCTCGTCTCTTTTCCTCTGTCTTTTTTTCTTTCCTTTTCCTCTTGCTGACTGACCACCTCTTCGTCGACCTCCCTCTTGGCCAACCCTCCTTTCTTCTTTTGTGTGTTCTCGGTAGGGGTGGGCGTTTCGGGTTACCCGGACCGATCCGGATCGACCCAACCCGAAAAACCCAACCCGTGAGATAAACGAGTTTTGTAGAAAACCCATATGGGTTCAAAATCTAAAACCCAAATGGGTTCGGGTCGGTCCGGATTGGGTTCGGGAGAACCCGAGGAACCCGAAAATAAAACCTTAACCCTTCTAACCTAATTATTTGTATGTTCCCAAATTACCCGTTTAAACCCGAATTATCCGTTGAAACCCGCATTATTTGTTTAAAACCCGAATTACCCGTTTAAACCCGTATTACCCGTATTTAAATAACCCAAAAAAACCCGAAGAACGTGAGAACCCAAAAGAACCCAAATACAATTTGGATTTTTTGGGTTCAATTTTTCAACCCGAATCCAACCCGAAACCCGAGGAACCCATCCCGAAAACCAAATGGGTTTTTATGGGTTCAATTCTTTAGAACCCGAGGAACCCGAACCCAACCCGAACCCGAGAAACCCGTCCCGAAACCCCCACCCTTAGTTCTCGGAATCCCAACCACCTCCCTCCCGCCACAATCGTCGACGTGTCCTCCACCGGATAATGAATCAATACGCGATTTGGCTGATTGCATTATTGGATTGGGTGCGGGTTCGGGTACCCGGTGCATTTGGCGAGTACCCGAACCTCGGGTACCCGAGCCTCTCGGGTTCGGGTAGGAATATGCCTACCCGTCTGGGTTTGGGTTCGGGTACCCTAAAAAATCTGGGTACCCGACCCGTGCCCAGCCCTACCTGAACATTGAAGCCAACAAGCAGTTTCGATATTTGGTGAGCACTCGAGAACCAACATTAAATGAAGACTCATAAGCCACTATGGTAATCAGAATGCTTGAAATATCGGACACCATTAACGATAATTCTTTACCATAAAGTTCGGACTTCCAAAAATGCAAGACATCCAAATCCGAATTTCGTTGCACGTGTATCTTAGGATCTCTTAAATATCTATCCAAACTTGATCCTAATCCATCATTTGAAAAATGTATTTTATCGTCAAAGTCAGAAATATCCTATAAATACAAATAATTAAATTATATAATGAAACCAAATATTAAATGACAAATATAAAAGAAACAACTTATATCAAAATAACTAGAATAACAAAGGATTGATTTTAGGAATAATAATGTCTCACTATATTTTAGGGTTTTTAGATAACATATTTATATAGGTAATACATCTGGTTTTTAGGTTAATTTCGGATGGGTTTCAGATGCATTTTCCTTCTTAGGCTCAGTTTTCATTTTAATTCAGCCCGTGTGCCTTCAACCTACTCGTCCTGCTTCTCAGTCTGGCCCGTTGCTTCTTCTTCAGTCTTGAACTTCAGTTTCACTTTCAACCCTAACTCCGCTTTTGTTTTCTCTCCAGATTTCTTCACTGCCGCCGAACCCTAGCTTGTCGTCTTTCCGTTCAACTTGACCGCCGCTGCTACGCCGGAGGAGAATACCAACGGTTTTCAATAATAAGTTTTATTACGCTGTACAAAAATGTTTATAATAATAATATTATTATTATTATTAATTTTTAGGATTTACACATGTACACACGTATTGTATCAACACGTCATACATATTTATATATAATATAACAAATAGTAATAATAATAATGATATAATCTGATTGAATTTATTAAATTCGTATTTATTTTGACTAATTTCATTGTAATACACATTTAATTTACTAAAAATAACAAATTGTGATTGTTTATAACAACCATAGATTGTATAATAAAACATATAATTTCAATGAAACTCATTTTATATCTTGTATATCTTAAGAATTATTGATTAAATTATTTATTTGGATTTATTAAAAATGTGAAAGTGTAATACAATATGTTGTTCAGCGTTTGGTACGTGAGTGATACAGTATTATAGTACACCGTGTATGTATAATATTATATTGTATACAACGTACGCAAGTATAACCTTCATGGTAATACCTAGTATGAGTATGAAGGTTGAGACACGTGGTTATGTGATTTTATCTCTCATCGACAAATGGGCAAAGCGACTCTAAGGTTTGGTGAGGACGAAAGGGATAGGAATCTTCATACCTGTCTTGCGCAGTGGGCTTGCTTTGGAAACCAAAATTTCATCCAATTTTGTTCAATGAATAATAGCCAAGTCGTTATGTCCTCACCAAACATTTGCATTCTCGTCCTAGAGTGCTCTCATTTTGAAACAAAAGAAACAAAGATTTTTAAGTAGCCAGAAGGGTGGAGAAATTAAAGCTGTGAGATAATTCAGCAAAGTCGAATACCTTTGCTTTTCTATCAGTATTCATCGTGAAATGTCAGCAGGGCTTGAACACAGCACGGCCTTCGATATGGCAGTGACTAAGCACCCGGCTTGGCTAAATCAGAGAAAGGCCACAGTTAGTATGACCAGCAACTTCAGGTCCACAGTTAGAATAGGATAGCAATTAATTAAATACGTGGAAAAATGAACAACAAATGTGCAAACGCCAGATTACAACATATGATTCCTGCCAGGCAAATTTTCCACTTTCAACACAGTGCAAGAAACAAAATAAATGGTATATATCCATAATGACAACGATCTTTACTTCTGGAATCCTCAAAAGGTAAAAAATCAGATTGACATGAAACTTCCGTAGTTTAGAAAACCCAAACAAGGACTTGCCTGAAAAGGATTTGAAACAATACTCAGGCCAGAAACACTGCAACGAAACAGCAAAAGCGCTCACGACCGTAGAATCATCAAATGCAAAGGAAAAGGCATAAATTGGTACAATTGTCGCTTACTAGGTAAGGCAGCATCGAGCAAGTCTATGCAGTAGTCGTATACAAAACAGAGGATTCATATGCATATTCAAAAATCATGGCTCATTATACTTGTGAAGCACACAATACATTTGAATGCCATCTCGTCTTTCTCACGTATGATTGTTCAAGGCATACACAGTCGACCTACTTCAGTCATGAAATCTTTCAAGGCATACACAGTCGAACTACTTCAGTCATGAAATCTTTCATCATAACAGAAGGCAAGTAAGTCAGCCGGTTCTTTGTCGACACTATTTCGCGCACAAGTTGCTCGATTCATTTGCAAAACTTTAAACCCTTATTCCATTTATTCTGTTACCAAAGCTCACCAAGGACATTAATTTCATTGATTAAACAAAAAAGACTCCTCTAATGCATAGTGTTGCACTATTATCAGAAGGAAAGTATTAACACTTTCAGATGAGATTACATTAATTACAGTAATAGATCACTAACAGATCCTTCATTGGTAAAATAATCCAGCATTTCACTTTCAAACAAACAAAAAAAGTAATTTCTGAAAGAAACATTCATAACCGCCTATACAAACCACACTCCAAAATCCGTATTAAAGACAAAATTCCATTTGAAAATTCTGATGCAATTGTGATGCAGATTCTTGCACTAACAAGGACAAGATCTCTGGAGTTCACAAACTCAGAACAGGAAAACAGGATATCCTTCCTCCAAAAATAAAACAAAATAATTGATTAACATAGAGCATTTCCTTGACACCCATTGTTAAACTAGAAGACATCTCGACTATGGTAAAAATAAAAGTTAATTACAAAAGGTACTTCAAAAGACCATGAACCATAGTCATATTGCTTATAACCGCACCATGAAAACAGGATCTTTGATATAAAATCTCATGACGGTTCCCATTTGTTACTGAACGACCAGCAAGCTCTCATTCAGTAACTTGTAAGCCAAGTGAACCACCATGCAGACGCTAACGTGGAAATCGAATATTTCATAGAGCTAAAGCTATGAGTAGTGATATAATTAAGCTTTAACCATATAGCGGATGCTTAAGGAGCATCAACATCCAACCACAGAGACAAATAATTATAAAATGTTTATCATCCATTGACATTCATCAGGTGAATAAATGTTTCTGAGAGCATAGTATGAAGCTCAAATTTATTGCTATACCTTCAACCTTCAGCTGTGGAGGGAACAAGTACCACATGAATCATCTCTGAGTTCCCAAACACATCTACCTAATCCTGCGCATACAAATAGATTTGTTTAGATCATTTAGGCCCCTCAGCAAGCAAAACAAACATCTCTCGATCAGGGGACAAAATGCTCACCAGTTACCAGCAAATTCATCAACAAAAAGACAAAGGCAAATAAAAGGATTTCACCTTATTGGTATAGTCAGAAGTCTTGTACATGTCCGGAAGAGGCGCCTCCACCCACGAACCGGGATAAAGATTCTGCATCAGGAGACATCACATGAACGCATCAGAATCAGAATAACATAACGAAAAGAATATATGAAATGGTATAAGAACGAAAAAGGAGAACGAATACGTACGTCGACATCCTTTTGGACTTGCTTGTTCCTTCTGGTAGGCCTCCTGGCAGGTTTCGCACCAGTCATCAACGAAAAATCCTCGTCAATCTCCGCCTTAGTGAGAGAAAGAGAGAACCGCATCCTCTCCTTAGTCTCGGCAGCCATTTTTGCGTCAACGCTCGTCCTCTGCCGACTCCTCTCCGAACTAGTCAGACGTCCTGCCTTCCTCGGCCTCAGATTCATCATCGTGGACGAGACTTCCTCATTGTCTGCATCATCAGCATCCGCAACATCAACAGAAACTGCCTGACCAGCCTTCTTCCCCGCCGATGATCCGACTGTTTCGGAGGTTTCGGGAGATTTCGCAGGGCGTCTGGGGAGACGTTGAGCAGAGGTGTTCCACCTCAGGCTGGCCAAGTTGTTCACCGGCGACGAAGCGTCCACCAGTAGTGTCGTCATCGTCCACCTGCAGCTCTTGCGGCGGCTTGGTGGCGTTGGACAGGGTGGAGGAGTTGAGCACCATGGAAGGAATTGGGAGTGAAGAATGAGAGAGTGGAACGTGAGTGTTGAATTGAATTGCATCGTCCTTCGTAGTCGTATAGCGGTTATTGTAATACAAAGGAACTGAAATGACAAAAATAACCCATACACCGGTGGCCCTAGAGAGGGGTAAAAAGGTGAATTAGTCCCAAAGGTTTCTTCTGGTCATTGTTAGGTAAGGTTGGCCTTGATGAGTTATACGTATAGGAGTTGTGGTGATATTTAAATAATGAAGAATCTCTACTATAGAAATAAAACAGGAAACAAAAATGAAGGGAGCAGCTATCATACCCAGTTTGGTACTTCTTCATGGGGCGACCAACACAGGCTGCCATCAACTGTGGTGGTGAGGTGGATCGATCATTGGTGCAATGCATTGTTTACCTCCAAACTGGAGGTTCTCCATCTGCTGCGTGTTGTGCTGGAGTGAGGAACATTGACTGTTCCACTATTCATCTCAGATGAGGACAGCAATGTGTAAAGCAGATGAAGAAATATAAGTCTATGAGTTGCAAATTTACTAGAAGGAAACATAAGAGGACATGTGAAAATGCTCATGAATTAGAAATCAAGAATCCAGCCTGAAAGGAATAGAGACCGTACCTCTGCTGCTTGAGCACAATTCCATTCAATTCCTGAGGTGAAATGCCTCCATTCTTCCCATACCTCCAAACTGTGTGAAACGCATACATTCAGAGCTCCAAAGATACCCGGATCTTCAGCAAGCATTCACTATATGATATCCTCGTATAGTGAATGCTTTGATATTTCCAGGTGTCTCTCCCTCTCCCTTGAGAGGCTAAGTTCAATTTTCTTACTTTGATATTTACTATATGATATCCTCGTAATTCCCATTTTATATAGTTTTCAATGCAATGCGTAATTAAGAATGCCACTATCCTTTCCCAAGTGATTAAAAAATGAATAATTTAACGAATGCGTGGAAGAGTGTACCACCAGTATAGTATTATATACATATATTGTATTTGGGAATAAATAAATAAATAAGATCGAGGAAAACGTGAAGAATGGGAGGCTTCCAAGCACCTGCAGATGAATTAGTAAAACAACAGATATAAATCTGGGATGCAGCAGATGGATTGGATGATCATACAGAAGAAAAAATGGAGGCAGTACTGGAATCCATTCGCCGCCATTTGCTTGAAGATGAACACTCATCGGACGCCGTGGAGAGCTTCTCCAGAGCCTCACCCTCCTCATCCGCCGTGGAGAGCATCTCCAGAGCCTCACCCTCCTCATCCGCCGATTGCTCCGTTGACTTGGGATCCTACGAGGAGCAGTCACAATGGTCCTGTTCAGAAAGCCAGAGGAGAGGGGGAAAGTACAAAGGGGTGAGGAGAAGGCCATGGGGGAAATATGCGGCGGAGATTAGAGATCCGAAGAAGAAGGGGAGGAGGATGTGGCTGGGAACCTACGAGACATCGGAGGACGCAGCCCTCGCATACGACCGAGCCGCATTCGAGATGAAGGGGGCGAAGGCGAAGCTGAACTTCCCAGAGCGGATCGGCATGGAGGGAGTGGGAGCGGTGAGAGTGAGCAACAAGCGTCCACATTCCCCGGAGGAAGACTTGGTTTCGAACTGTCCCTCCAAACGACGAAGCAACACTAACATCATTAACCTAACTGCCAGGCTCCCTTCCCTTGTCGGAGTCATCACCCTTTATCCGCCCCATTGATGTTATGCATATTATTAGTATGGTCATTCACATTTTATTCTTCAATTTCTTTCAGAAATTAATGGAGAAATGGGAATTCAAAATACATAACATAATGGATTGGATTGAGATTGAGAGAGAAAGAGAGGAGGAGAGAATTTATGTCTCTCTGCCGGCAACAAACAACAAAAAGCTTGCAGCCTAATAAATAGAATCCCATCCCACAATCTTCATCAATCACCTCAAGCTGAACAAAAGCCAATGCACGTCCTCTTCCCCTTTCTTTTAAGCTACTGGATGCCTCCTCCTGCATTACAAAAGTGAATTCCTCTTCCCCAACTAGCTCTTAAGGGTATAATAGCAAAGTCCAATACCTCTTTGATCGGCTTCTGTCTTCTTCGTAATCCATCACTCCACTTGGTCCAGCAAAGATCTCCTCCTCCCCTCTGAACTCAACATCTGCCTGCCCACAGTGTGCAGCTTCTGCCACAACGTAAGTAAGACTACATCGACCAACATGTCCCACCATTCCATCATTTAACTATACCCTATCACCACCTCTTCTCTTCTCAAGCTCTACAGAGACTAGAGTCCACTAACCTTCACGGAAACACACTTTTTCACTTCTTCCACCTTTTCTTCAACTTCTTTCTTTTGTCTCTTGTCCAACTCACCCATCTTGTCTGCCCATTTTATCTTCTCTTGAATTGAAACGAGCAGATTCTCTGACGTCTTCAACCTACACATAAATGTCCAGAGATATATACACAGAAAGCAACATGAAAGTTCTCTTATTGACAAAGAATGTTCACATATTTGCCCTAGATTCAAGCATTGCGTTTGATATATTCTGACACAAAATCCTTGGGTTCATGGCAGAGATTAGAAAACTGAAAGCTACCAGCTTGACAATGTGAGTATCATACTCCCAAGTTTTCCTGGCCTTAGATCCCTACCAGCTGCAAACTGAACCTGCAGTATACCAACACTATAATGCATCTAAGCAGCAAATTGGTGCTTATATCCTCGGAGTGTGATACAACTCATACCTCAAAGCATCTTTTCAACTGATCCAATTTTCCTCTTACTATACCCTGGAAAATTTCAAAAGTCAGCACCCATGTCGTTGCACCTCTCTGCATTGCCACAGTTCTATGTATGGGCAACTTCTGATTCTTGATTGAAAACCAAAACGGAGATACTCACCGCGTACATACATTCATTGATAAGAAAGTCCTCGAGTTCACGGACATTTGTAACATCTAATTCATGCATCAGTTTATCATAGGGCAACACCTGGAAAGAAATTCATAAGCACAGTTAGATACTGAGTGCACACGACAGGAAAACACACTAGTTTATCCTAAAAATGGATCACTAAAAGATTATTCCTACAAACAACTCAGATTCCGCAAAATGAAATAAACGATGGAATCAGGAACATGGAAGTGAGGAGCAGGCAGGGTGAAATCACGTTGAAAGATCACAAGTCCGAGAAAAAAACTATCACTCAGAGATGCAACAAAGAATAAAAGCAAGGAAAAAGAAACGACTATTGATCAGAAAGCAAGCGGTAAAGAATGAGCAGAGTGATGCATCCACGCCAAGCAATGGATACTGAAAGCAGGCATACCTTGTTTGTCTCGGCCAACGTAAGGACGGTGAGCTGCTTTAGCTTAAGAACTTGATCAGGAACCAATTGAGGAATACGCCCAGCATTGCCTACAATTCCAAGGGAAGGAACTAAGAAAACTCTGTCCACTAATAGTACACAAGCAATGCAACTGATGTGTGAACGGGAAAAAAAGAAGTGGATGAGTCAGGGTGATGGACATACACTTGTAATCAGTCCAGGTCCCATGCGCAAATAACCGTAGCACATCCAGGTCAACAGAATTTGCTGTGCCATCCAGCTGCAAATCATTCTTAACAGCTTCAGAAATCCAATGACATGAACATAAGGAGTCCCTAAAAAATATTTAAGATCACAGCTCCTACAACTCAGAATCGCGGAAGAAAAATAACATAAAGTAATATATGTCATCCAAGAGAACGCACGACTCGATTCTCCTCGGTTCCTACCCCATACATAGCCGGCAAACGTCCATTTGGGGAGACTCGATGACAAATTACAAGCAAATTTAGAACCGAGAACCATGTCCCATCTTGATCCGGGAGAGACCCCAAAGATGGGCAATTCAAACAACTATTTGCAATCGAAAACTGAAGTAGAGAAGGGATAATATTCCGACAAACCTCGGCAACAGAGGGTACAGCCAAAATCTCGGAGAAGGCGAAGAGCGAGGGATGAGAAGTCGCTTCAAGTACAAAAGGTGCAAGAGTGTCGCATTTGCAAGTAGAAGCTCGTTTAACGAACAGATCGATAATCTCCGCCTGCTTCTGCTCGATATCCATCTTGAGGGATCACTGGCCCCAAAGGAAAAGAACGTCCAAGGGAGAGTTGAAGAGCTCGGAAGCAACCAGGAAGTGGAGTTGGGGTTTCGATTTTGGAGAGGAAGAGGGGGGAGGAGGGAGAGGAGTCCACACTCTGTGTCCCTATTTACGATTTGGGTAGAGAAACCAGTTACCAGAGGGAGAGAGACGAGAGAGACGTGTCGAGTGTCCGCTGGGTCTCATAAGACAAGCGGTGGATTAAATGGGCCTAGGCCCATTTAAGGGTCAATTTACCATAACTATTAGGCCGTTCAACTTTTTGCCCGTTGAAGCAACGCTGACGTCATACTCCTCCCCCCACCCACCGGCCAACTCTCCCACCCATCGCCTTGTTACTCAAGCGAGACTTTCAGTTTCAACTCCCTTCTCTCTCTCTCTCTTTCTCAGGAATAGTCTCTCATGTCGATGGTTTCTGCTGCTTCCACTCCAGAGAGCATCGACCTCCCTCGATCCGTGGTGATCGACGCGTCTCCGCCTGAATTCTCTTCTCCGGTGGTCCTTTCCGATCCCTCCCCGTCGTCTCCCAACGGTTCACGCGACGATCCCTCCAATTCCTCTCCAAACCCTAACCGCAGCGGTGATGCTCAGGTCCTAGTTCCGTTGACTTCATCTGCTTTTCGGATTCGATTTCACTTCTCTCCTTTGTTGCTTGCTTGCTTATGGAATCTGGAATTTTGATCGCCTCTCCTATCTCTTGAATTTATGCCTTTTTCCCTGCTCGTTCTGGTTGTAGACTGAAGTTGCATTGAGGAGTGAAGAGTATCGCCAGTTGTTTCGTCTTCCAGCTGACGAAGTAAGTTTTGCTGTTATCTCGGCTGTTCGTTACTTCAGCCAGCTGACGACGTGTCGTTCAATGTACATAGGTTCTTGTCCAAGATTTTAATTGTGCTTGTCAGGAGAGTATACTTCTGCAGGTAGCTTTTTTGCTCTTCATCAGGCTTTTTTGTGTGGGTTTTCCTCTTTTCCTAGCCTATTGCACCCTTGGAATTTTTCGACGTTTCGTCTGCTTTGGCCTTCTCTTTCCTGCAGGGTCACATGTACCTCTTTGTTCGCTATATCTGCTTTTACTCCAACATTTTTGGGTTCGAGACCAAGGTAGCCTTTGCACCTTGTACTCCCTAGTTATGTTCTTCCCTCTTTTACTATTCAATATTGATCACAATATTGGTACAGAAAGTAATTCCATTCGAGGAAGTAACTTGTGTTAAAAGAGCTAAGACGGCTGGAATTTTTCCTAATGCAATAGAGATAATAGCTGGAGAAAAGAAGGTAGCAGCACTTGTTTCTTCACTTTGGGTGTGGATATCGAATCTGGATTTATCCATTTTGGTTCATTTCTTTGGTCCTGCATTTTCTGAAACATTTTCTTTCCCAGTACTTTTTTGCGTCATTTCTCTCCCGCGATGAAGCTTTTAAGATTATTCATGATGGATGGTTGGAACATGGTAATGCTTCAAAAGCAAAAACCGAGGTCAATGTTGTGGAAGGACAGGTGATATGGATCAAACTCACTAAGGCTGATAGATAGTATCCAGCTTATTTCTTGTTTAGTTATGTTTACCTTGTTTAGCTTATCTATTCAGGATTCATTTCCTGAGTCCAACAATGAGGTAAATGGAGTAACAGGTGAAAGGACCATCAACTCCAAGGATATGACTAATGGTTTAGATTCCCTCGTCAGGTATTTAAGGCACTAGTGCTTGGTATTCTTGGTTAGTTGTTACTGCTCTTTGGCTCATTCTGCTTTTTGCTTTGCAGGGATGAGAATCCTCACCTTCCAGGCAATTCAGGTCCCCCTGTTGATACTCAAAATGTTGTGTCACCGCTCATTGCTTTACAGCAGCATATAGAACCAGTTGATCATAGGGTGCCCTCATCTTCAACCAATTCATTGAACTGGAAGATTGAGGACTTAGATGCACCAACAAGTAATTCATTTCTGTCCTTCACTTCCAATTTTAGTTTTTTTATTTTATTTTATCATTGTTAGTAACATGTCAGATTCTTTTTCTGAGGTGAAACAGTTAGCATATAGCCTTCATAATGAGAGTGCTTTTATAATATTTACATACTTGTTGGTTTAATTGGACAAGTATGACATCATGTTGTTTCTAGGTTATGTGCCATTCTTAGTTTGTTACCCCGAGTGGTTAAATGAGATCTTGAAACGTGAGTGACTTTTTGTTTGACATTAAATTCCACTGGTCATAAGCCAGGCTATGCCAAAAGTGTTTTGCTGAGTAATGCCTTTTCCGTTTAGAAGTTTGATTTTCTCCTTTCCCTGTGTCCTTTAGATGTTTTTTCTTGAGTTATACGAGTTTTAATTTGTCTGTACCTGTTTGCAGCCAGTATGGGGTTTCCCTTTCTTGCTGAATCAGTTTATGCATTTATGATTTTCATTGTACATTCACACTGTAAATTGTTGCTTAATTTTTCTGTTCTTCACATGCAGTATCATCTAATTTCACTAAGGTGGCAGAGACAAAGTTCTCGGTAATGTCATTGTCCGATTCTTTGTTTTGTGAGATAGCCTCCGCTCAAATTTAACAGAACATACTGCTTAGATGGAGGGAGAAACTTGGAATGAATCTAAACAACATTTACTTTATGATTGCAGATCTCTGTAGAAGAGTTATTTAGATTGTTTTTTTCAGATGATGCCATTGATTTTGTTGAATCTTTCCATAAAAAGTGTGGAGACAAAGGTAAAGTTGCCTGTGATGATATATGAGCCTGTTCTTTTGTTGCTTTCACTGCTGTAAATGTCCGTTTTGATGGAGATGTCTATCTGCAGAGTTTAGGTGTACTTCATGGCAATCTCATGAAAAGCTTGGGCACACCCGCAGTGTGTCATTTCAACATCCTATAAAAATTTATTTTGGTAACTTTTTGTCGTTCCTTTATATGATTCGTGTGTGGTACAAACTGTGACTTCAGAAAAGTTAATACGTGTATTTCCTTTGGATGTCACTTGAAGGCGCAAAGTTCGGTAGCTGCCAGGAGACGCAAAAATTTCGAGTGTACAAAAATGGGTAACTGGAAAGATAATGCAGCATTGTTTTGTGTTTTATTTATTGTCTTTCTAAAATTGTAGCTGACAAAGTTTTATCTCAGTCAGGTGAAACTTTTCCTCATGATCATGCATACTGTGTTGTCTATTTTTTTCCTTTTGCAGCCACCTGGTTATTGAAACGTCACAAGAGATCAATGATGTGCCTTATGGAGATTATTTTACTGTAGAGGTATGAACTGCACTTAGAAACAATACTAATGTATGCGTACTCAACGTTAAATTGTCAATCGTTGCATGTTGGTTAGTAGACAATAAATTAGTTTCATGAGCCAGTTAAAGAACATGGTATCAACAGCGTGCTCAGTGTTATATGATAATGTTCAAGAGTTGAAGGCATTCTTTATCATGCTATGTGCTTACCTTTTCCTATTTCCAGGGTCTCTGGGATGTGCAAAGAGATTGCAGAGATTCAAAAGAAGGTTGTGTTCTACATGTTTATGTGAATGTGGCCTTCATAAAGGGAACAATGTGGAAAGGTTTGTTGTATCTTCATCTCCAATGTCTGTCTCTTACCTAGTTGTCCTTAATGTTCTATGTGTTTCATGGTTGTGACTGGATGCCTTGGCATTGTCATCTTGCTCCCCTTCAATTGAGAAGAAATGCAATTACTAACTTGATAATGGTTGGAACAAGGTTATGGTTTCTATATATAGAATGTCGTGGTTCTTATATTTTTTTCTGTTTTGTGGAATTGGAGTTTCTCTTGTAGGTGATAATGAGCTTTCTATTTCACGCTGATTATGTTTGAAAAATGATTGTTAGTTCTTCCATGAGTTTCAGGGAAAATAGTGCAATCTACTTTAGAAGAATGTAGAGAAGCCTATGAGACGTGGATAGAAATGGTAATCTCTTCAACTATTGGATCAGCGTTTTTTTTTTAATGTAAGGCTAACCAAAGCTAGAAACTCATATTCTGTTTCATACTTTTTCTTCAAGGCGCACAAATTGTTGAAGCAGAAGGACCTAGAGGAGCAAGGTGTGTTATTTTGTATTCTACAAATGGAGCTTTTTCAAAGGATTGATGTACTTCGATATTTTATGATCCCAAGATATAAGTATGAAGCCGTGGTGGTGCGTTAGGATCCCACGCGGTTAAGCTTTGGGATTGGGTGGTGGTTATAAACCTGCAGTACCTCCCTTTAAGCCGGGTTTGCTTTGGGATTGGGCAGAGAGATAGCAAAAGTGAAAGGGACCTGAGAAGTGAGCTGACACCGTCTTAATCTCATATGTTAGGTACAAAAATAGGTCATGGAAAAAGAAGTGAGAGTCAGAGCAGTGCGCAGGTGTTGGTCCGGGAAGAGAGAAGAGAGAATGAGGCAGAGAGAAGGTTGGAATCACGTGAACAGAGTACAGGCACAGGCGTTGATGAGGGGAACATGGGAGCAAGGTGTAATCCCTCGAGAGGAGATGTGAACTCAGCGGGGTCTTTATGGAGAGAAGCATGGGTGAATCTGGCATCCTTCCTGAACAGCCAAGGTCGTAGGGCACAAATCTTGGCAATCGCTTTTGTGGTGATCTTACTGATGCAGGTATGTCCTTATGTACTCTACAAACCGGGTGAACTCGTGAAAGATATATGGCAGTAGTAGCAAGTGGGAGTATGTGGTGCAGGTGACGATAGTAGTGTTGCTGAAGAGGCCGCAACAGATACAGGTGGTGTCATGGGAGGAGTACAACAACAAGGGAGGAGGGCAGATGATGTGGTTGGAGAAGAGGATGCATTTCTTGAGGGAGGAAATGCTGATGGTGGAGGCCAGGCTCGACAGGATGCGCCAAGATCATGCCTCCTTGAAGGCTCACCTCAGCGACCTCGACCGTCTCCTCCGCCGCCCCGACCGTCATAGCTAAGCCCCCATACCACTACATGTGGATGCAGGGTACTGTCATCTTGAGCTGTATATGTCGTATATTCTACTCTCTCCTTATATCGCTTAAAAGCATAAAAGCCTTGCCGTCTCGTCATTTCTCTTGGGGGAAAACTTGTCAATACACACATACACACGACGCCACGCACCCCTGGGAGGTTATGCGTATTTCATAGTTGTAATTATTTGCTTTTGGATGATATGCAAATCATGGGTAAAGCATATTTCTTTTTCTTTTTTTGTAAAGTAATACATTAGAGTAGTGGTGAAAGTTGCAGACGTTTTATTTGAGATACGGGGAGACTCGAAGCCCAGGCGAGGGATGGCGACCCGTTCGTTATTAGTCACCCGACCTCATTCGGTGCAGCATTATATACTTGTATAAGAAGGCCTCGGCCTGAAACCAAAGCTACCCAAGGGTTTAAGGGTTTTGATTCTTCGGTGTTATTTACATCTATGCTTATTGTTATTCCACTCTGTCCCTTGCTTTCTTCACGTTCATTACGTAAACTGAAACATGTTCGGCAAACTAAGGCCTGAAACAATAGTAGTCTTCCTAGTTGTTGCATTGTCCAAATAAGACAGCTGTATTTTTTCTCTACACCACCCTCTCCGTCCATTTCTACATTCATGGTTTTATAAAACCAATTTCGGTCAAAGGCTTGAGTAACTAATCAGAAAGAATATATTCAATTGTTTTACAAGAAATACAATGTGGGGAGGTTTATGCAGGCGTGGTTGTTGTCGAAGCTCTTTGATACGACAAGGACTCGTGCGAACCTCCGAAGCCATCGACCAAGTTGAGGTATGTGTTGAGCTCATGACACGCAGCCATGCCTCCCGGAGGGTCCCTGCTCCTCAGCCGTAGTTCCTTCCCTACTTCTGAGTACGTCCACCGCATCCCCTCCATGCGCCTCTGGGCCCACCTCGGTAGCTTCCTCGCCACGTGTGCAGCTATGTCATCGTTCACAACCAGACCAGGTACTTTAGTTACGATGTCGCCTTCGTTCACGATACGCAGTACCTTAACCCCTTCCTTATCAAGGCTGCGACGGAAGTTACGGTTTCCAACACGTGGGCCCCCGAAGGAGATAGCCGTCACTGTCAAAGGCGTTCGTTTAAACGCCGTTCTAATATCGTACGCGGTCAACACAGCCAGTGCGGCTCCTAGGCTGTGACCTGTGACGGTGAGGCTCAAGGGTTCGTCACTGTAACGCGCTAGTAGTCTCGCGATCTCTTGGCGCACCATTTTCTGCAAGCTGACTGGCCCGGATGTGTACAAGTTCAGGAAGCCTTTCTGCACCATCCCCTTACCGTTGGGAAAGTGGGCGAGGCTGGTGCGGAAGTTCTCAAACCACTCTAGACATGTGGCGGTTCCCCGGTAAGCGATGACGACGTCTCTCCTACCCAGCCTCGCAATCTCGTCCTTGTCCTGACAAATGGCAACGTAGCCGATGGAGCTGGTCTGGACGCCTAGCCATGGTGGAAAGTTTTGGGTTGTCCAGGGAGGGAGGTGGACAGCGGAGGTGGCGTGTAGGTGGGAGGTGAGGCGGTAACCGGTGTCGGAGAGACCCGAGCGGGTCAACAATGCGGATTTAGGGAACTTGGATGTGGCGTATGTGAGAGAGGAAGGGTCAAAGTCAAAAGACTTGTAAGCAGCGTCGACGAAGCGGCCGTAACGTAGAATCTCGGAACGGAGAGTGTGGTCCAAAGGGTCAAGTAGACCCTCCCAGTGGTGGGAACCTTGGTATTCCTTCCATCTCCGCCCGAGTTTGACGTTGCTCGGTGATGGTGATGAAGCGAGGGTAGTAATAATGGCTGTGTGTTGAAACCTTAGGGATGGATATTTGGAAGTGATCATGGTTGATGGTGGGGGAGAAGGCCGGAAAGATAGTGATAGCTTCATTCTTTCCCCTGGTTATTTGGGGTTTAATATTCAAATATTTTACGTTTTAGATATGTATATTTAAAGAATGAATGTGGAATATGTTTTCGGGGAGGGACTTTTATAGGCGACGAATTCAGGATGGGAAAGTATACACAATTAATCCTTTAATCCTTTGAATGCAAATACAAACGCAAATAGCGCCCTTAGATCGTATAAAACCTTGCATAATGCGGTGGTAATATGTATTGCCTTGTACATAGAATATATTGGACAAACGGTGTAGTGATATAGAGGTCATCTGTGTATAACTAAAAATAAAGAGAAAAATGTATATAAAGGTAGCTCTGGTAGGTATAGAAAATCACAGATGGGGAATGAGTAATCATATAGTAAAAGAGGAAATAAAATGCTGGTTTGAGAAGGATGCACGTAAAACTCGTGCTTCAAAAGTAAAAAAAGGGAGAAGGAGGCATGTGTCAAATGTAAATTGACACGTTTAGTGAATAAAATGAGGAAATAAAGCCATGTTGGGAAAATGAATGGCTAAGGATGGGTTTGAGCACGTTTTCATGCATGCCTTTCTTCGTCCTTCTCACTATTCTTTTTATTCTTTTGGTTTTCTTTCCCCCACATCCAACCTCACTCACTCTCACTCTCACTCTCATACATTTACATACATATATATCATTCATCATTCATATATGGTGATGATACATACATAGAGAGCATAAAGTTCTTATTGTTTTTGCATACATCCATCAATATTTCCATATATGATGATACATGCATAGAGAGAGTGTCAATTAATGCAAGTGTAATCACTTCTTTTGTCGGAGGCGGCCCTCTTTCTCAAGCCTCCTTCATCCCTTAAGGCCCTTTAATGGTGTTCTTGGCCCATTTATCCGTTAATAATCCATCCATTCTTTAAATAAAATTTTGTACCTACTTTTCAAATATACAAATAAGTTAGGGACCTAAATATAATTAATACATATAAGAATCAGCAGCGAATTATTCTAAACTCGTGGGATAGATTTACAATAACGAAAAAAGAATGAATTTAGGATAACGGACCTCAAATCAAAACCCTTCCTAGGAGAAGTGAAGGGCCTTCTTCTCCCATGGCCTTCCTGCCTCTTCCACTCGTCGTCTCCTTCCTCAAGCCTACCCCTTACCCTCCTCTTTCTCTTTTCTCCGGTAATCTCCTCCTCATCCGCAGACTATGTAGGCCATCCTCCGTCGGTCGCCGTGGTTTCCACCGCACTGCCTTCCACCCCATCACTGCCGCCGATGTTCATCGTCTTTCTTCCCATAAGCCTCAAGGTGGAGCGCCTAATGCCTCCGTGCCTACCTTTCAACAAGCAATCCAGCGCCTCCAGGTGCCCCTTTCTCTTTCAATCCAAATTCGCTCCTTCCAATTCCTTTTCGGAGTATTCATATTTCGTGGTGGTTCAGGAATACTGGGCTTCGGTCGGATGTGCCGTTATGCAATGCAGCAACACTGAGGTAATGCTCTCAATCAATATGAACGTCTACGTCCATGGTTGTTCCCAGTCAGGGCTATGGTCATTGCATATGTCAACTTTCTGGTCGCAGGTCGGAGCTGGGACGATGAATCCTCTGACATTTTTGAGGGTTCTTGGACCTGAACCCTGGAATGTTGCGTAAGAATCTGACGCTTATTCCCTTTAAAGGCCGGGTTTATGACTGCTAATTGGCACTTTTGGTTCAAGGTATGTGGAGCCGAGCATACGCCCGGATGACAGTCGCTATGGAGAGAACCCAAATAGACTTCAAAGGCACACTCAATTTCAGGTTGGTTGGAGGATTCCATCTTGTAGCCAAGTCCAAACGATCCTCTCTGTAAAAAAATCATCAATAACTTTGATTTCAGGTTATATTAAAACCTGATCCTGGAAACTCTCAAGACCTCTTTATCAACAGTCTTTCTGCTTTAGGTACTGTAAGTTGCCACTTTCGCTCTTAGAATTTATGAAGTCCTCACGCTTGGTTTTCTTTCGTTATTTGAACATGTTTGAATTTAAAGACAACACATAAATGACACCTCAATGACATTGGAGATGCAATTAGGACAGGTCTCTGTACAGATCTTTGTATTGCTGGCTTAACCTTAATGATTCTGGGGCCCCTGTTCTTTTCAGATTAAAATTTTCAGGATGTTTGTCAATATGGTATTAAAGTGCTAACGGCATAATAGAGAATGTTTTCTTTTGATTAACCACTCTCTGCTCTTTTCGTATATGGCTTGATTGTTTCACGTGTACATGCTTCAGGCATTGATGTGAGTGAACATGATATACGATTTGTGGAAGACAATTGGGAGAGCCCGGTAATGCCTTATCTATTGAAAATGGAGCTCTGTGGTTTTCTCGTCTCTTATCTGTTGTCCAGTATCGGGCACCAACAATTCATAACATCTGATTGCTAGTGATTAATTTGTTGACGGGTCCTTTTCCTTATGTTCATTTGAATTCAGGTGCTCGGTGCTTGGGGTTTGGGGTGGGAGATTTGGATGGATGGAATGGAAATCACACAGTTTACTTACTTTCAACAGGTACCTTTATATAGTGAAATATTTTTGTTATGTTACTCTGATAGATTATGCCTAGAGGTAAACAGTTCTACTCCCCATTTCTGTTTATTAAATAATTACTATCTTTAGTCTGTCTCTAGCCTAAAAATGACATTATTGATTTTTTTCTTCCCTCTCTAGGCTGGAAGTCTTCCTTTATCTCCAGTATCTGTTGAAATAACTTATGGACTTGAGCGGATACTTATGTTACTTCAGGTCAGAATTCTTTTGTTCTGATTGTTTATGTATGCCTCTTTGTTTTAGGGATCTGTTTGTGGGCTGAAATAAGTCTGATCTTAAATTGATAGGGAGTTGACCATTTCAAGAAAATAGAATATGCTGCTGGAATCACTTACGGGGAGCTTTTCTTGGAAAACGAGTAAATATTTTTATGCATTTCTTGTCAGATGTTGAACATGTTCCTGTTTCTAGATTTGATATCTGTGCAAGTTTTGCAGGAAGGAAATGAGTGCATATTATTTAGAGCATGCCAGTGTGGATCATCTTCAAAAGCATTTTGATTATTTTGAGAAAGAGGCATGTAACTTGCTTGCTTCAGGCCTTGCAATCCCTGCGTATGTTTATAACTTGTTTAATATGTCTATTCTGCATTTATGTAGTAACCATTGCTTTGAATTTACTAAGTTTCTTGGGGATATGGTAGGTATGATCAGCTTCTCAAGACATCTCATGCGTTTAACATCTTAGATGCCAGGGGTTTCATTGGCGTAACTGAGCGTGCTCGTTATTTCAGTCGAATGCGCAAGTACTATATATTTCCTTTACTTTCTTTGGAAACAATCAACTTGATCAAATCAACAAGCTTGATGAATGGAAAGGAAACATTTAGAATACTTGAAAACAAAAATCTTATTTGAGGAAAAATAGTATCAGAAACTCTTTTTTTTTTTTGCTTTGGCTTATTCTTTTTGTGATTAAATAGCTTGGCTCGCCAATGTGCCCAACTGTGGCTCAAGACAAGGGAATCTCTTGGACATCCTCTTGGTGTTGTTTCTGAACATGTTCATCTTCTTCCACATGAAGATGCTTTAAAGAATGTGTCGGAAAAGGTTGTCAATGTTTCCTTCCTTAAACATATGTATATATATATATACATATCAGAAGCCTCATGATTGGCTATTTTCTTTCATAATTTATTGGATATTAATTTTCTGGATTTCTTTTTCATACCTGAATTTCCATTTTTTATGGTTCAATAGACCTCTAATTATGAAAAAAATAAATGAAGTAAATGATTCCTTTCTTCGTTGTTTCTGCATTGTTTAATTTCTGCAGGTTCCTGAGGAACCAAGATCTTTTATTCTTGAAATAGGGACTGAAGAGATGCCGCCTCATGATCTTATTAACGCAAGTGAACAAGTAAGATTTATTTCTGTGAATGATAACTTCAAATTTCTGTCATCCTCTCCCTGTCTTGCACACAGACACACTAGTGTGGGCCATTATATTGCAACTTATCAACTTTCTGAACTTCCTGACCTACTTGTTTACCATGCAGAAAACTTGTCTTTTGTCCTATGTTCTTTCGATGTAGGCCTTTAAGTAACAATTCCTTGCTGATAGTGCAGCTCAGGGATTTAATGTTACATTTACTAGGAAAGCAAAGATTGGACCATGGTGATGTGAAAGCATTTGGGACACCTCGTAGGCTAGTGGTAAGCTATAGCATGTTTACATTTTCAAGTTTTATTGCTACTTGCAGCAGAGCCTATAAGTGGGAATATTATGAGAAAACATGATTTTGTGCTACAGAGAGTGTGCAATCTACTATTTGTTGTTTCCCATCAAATCTGTGTGCCTTGTTCATGTTATTTAATTTTACCGAGACAGCCATGTAGTTGAATTCAACATGGTCCTCTCTGTGTAGAATCAGAACTGTACGGACTAACTAGTTTAAGCATGGAAACCTTGAAGCTCGAAGCTCTGTAAAATGTATTGTCTTTGCGTTCAAAGCAGGGTTGAATCGGGTTCCCATATATTTCAGGTTTACATTGATAGTCTGTCTTCTAAGCAATTGCAAAAGGAAGTTGAAGTTCGAGGACCTCCTGCTTCTAAAGCATTTGATGATCAAGGGAACCCTACCAAGGTTTCTTGTGTCTTGAACTATGTTTCTGTTTTTGGCTTAGCACATGTATATATTTTTTTCCTCTGTGGATTATAAGCTCTACCTTTTCACCTTTTCCAGGCCGCAGAGGGTTTTTGTCGTAGATATGGTGTTCCATTAGAAAGAATATTTAAAAAAGTTGACGGTGAGTGATCCAGTATTCTTTCTCTTTTCATTCTCTGGTCTTGGTCTCAATAAACCGTACACTTGTAATTTATTGCTCTATTTAATTGAAGAAAGATATGTAATCGTAACGTAGAAGGGCAGAGGGGTCAGGACCATCCTCTACATCAGCTAGCTCTCATCATCTCCTAGGTTTGCTGCTTCCATGCGTGTTTAACCATTTTCCCTTTTTTAGGGAAAACGGAATATGTTTACACAAGGGTTACAGAGTCGGCTCGACTTGCTTTGGAGGTTCTTATTTCTGACTTTTTTTTTGCTAAGTGGTTGGTGTCGCTTATCTGTCATGAAAAGCTCAATTCCCTCATTGAATACATAATTATTCATTCATTTCCTTGTCTGTTCACCGACTTTCATTCACTGTAAAAATGACTTTTTATTGTTAGAATTATAATAATTCTTGTGTGTGTGTGTGAACATTCTAGAGTCAGTCAACATTCTAGAATCTTTCAACGTGCATCTAGTTGTTTGTGTAGTCAAATCAACTTAAATGCACGGGTAGAATGAATGTTATCTCGTTGTTAGGAGCGTCGTTATTATTTGTTGTTAGGAGCGTATTTATCATCTCGTTTTTGTAGTTTTTACTCCTATAAATAGTGAATGAAAACCAAAGATGGTATAACCTTTCCCTCAACTACAATCTCTTCTAAGATTTTCTATCCAATAGAATTTCTAACATTTGGTATCAGAGCTTGGAGTTGAAAAAAAAAAGGTTAGACAATGTCTGCACCCGTTCATGGTCGAGATGGTAGCCCCAGTCGTCTAGAGCGACGACGTTCCCCATCACCGCCACCGAGACGATCGCGACACCTGATGTCGGAGTGCGCGAGGTGGCTGTGCAGCGAGTGATTAAGGAGGTCAGTGGCAGTAACTACCCGATGCTCACTCAAACAAACTACATCGAGTGGAACTCTCTCATGAAGGTGATGTTGGAGGCTTGTAATCTTTGGGATACAATCGAGAACGGTCTCGTCGACTTCCAGGAAGATCGCATGGCTTTGGAAGCCATCCTCCTCGCGTGCCTGCAGAAATGATGGCTCCATTTGCCGTCAAGCAGAGTGCACAAGAGGCGTGGGAGACAGTTCGTTCAATGCGTGTCAGAAGCGAGTGTGTTCGCAAGGAAAGGTTCAGCAACTGAGGAAGGAATTTGAGTCTATCTCATTCCGTGACGGCGAAACAATCGAGGATTTCGCGATGCGTCTCTCCAACCTTGTCACTAGCCTTGCCACACTCGGGGAGACGATCGATGAAGCGAAGGTTGTTGAAAATACTTGCGTGTGTTGCCACCCAAGTTTTCGCAAATTGCCTTATCGATCGAGACTTTGTTTGATATCTCTGAGCTGTCATTGGATGGAAGTGACCGGGCGGTTGTTGGCGGCAGAAGAGAGAGTGGCAAACTCTATCTCACCTAGGAGCAGTGGATTGCACGGCAGAAACAACGCCAAGCGGTTGAAAGCTCTTCCAAGTCTGACAATGGTGATGGTAGAGGTCGTATGCGGTCTCGTAGATCGCGTAGGAAAGGCGATGATAGTGGCTTCGACCACAAGGATGACCAACACAACGACAAGTGCCACAAATGTGGGTATCATGGGCATTGGGCCAGGAATTGCCGTCAACCCAAGAGAGGGCAGGCAAATCTGGTGCAAGTTGAGGAGGTTGAGGAAGGGCCGTAGTTTCTAATGGCACTACTCAACGAAAGCACCACCGTGCTTGAGTCGACTCCAACACCCCTTCACATCGATGAACCGAGCTCACAGACACTTCTCAGCACCGACAATACTGAAGATCGTATGGAGGGTTGGTACCTTGACACAGGGGCCACCAATCATATGACGGGTTGTATTGATGTTCGCCAATCTAGATCTTTCGTTGGTTGGCACGGTCAAGTTCGGCGATGGCTTCGCCGTCGACATTCAAGGTTGCGGCACCATCATCTTTGCTGGAAAGCATGGTGAACACAAGGTGCTTACTAACTTCTGCTACATTCCCCGGTTGAGGATCTCGATCATTAGCATTGACCAATTCGATGAGAACGGGTTGCGCGTGAAGATAGAGGATGGTTTGTTGCGGATATGGGATCAACATCAACGACTTCTCGCCAAAGTCAATCTCGGCCACAACCGCCTCTATATCCTCTCCCTCAAAATTGCTCGTATGATTGTCTCATGGCGCGTCACAACGTAGATGCCTGGTGTTGGCATGATCGTTTCGGTCATATCAGTTTTGATGTTTTGGAGAAGATGGGGCGTCAAGGCCTCGTCAGGGGTCTATCACAGATTGATCACGTGGAGCAATTATGTGACATTTGTGTCGTCACTAAGCATCGACGGGGAGCATTTCCGAAGTCCGCAAAGTTTCGCATGAAGGAGTTGCTTGACCTTGTTCATGCCGATTTGTGCGGCCCAATCACGCCAGTGACACATGGGGGAAGACATTATTTCTTGCTACTAGTGGACGATGCTACCCGCTATATGTGGGTAGTACTCCTGGCAGACAAATGTGATGCGTCTGACGCCATGAAACGTATCATTGCAGCAGTAGAAGTTGCGGGTGTTACGCAACCGTGATGGCAATGGCGCGTGCATTGTTGAGGCAAAGGGACATGCCTGCTGAGTTTTGTGGGGAAGCAGTATGCATGGCTGTGTGTCTTCTCAATCGTACCCCTACCAAAAGTCTCATCGACATTACTCCTTTCGAAGCTTAGTACGGCTTTCAGAAGCTCGATGATTGCAGCATCCCTGTTGTCTTTCTTGGATATGCAGAAGAAGCGAAGGCATATCGTGTGCTAGATCCAATAACAAGACGTGTGCACATTGCCTGAGACGTCATCTTCAATGAAGATCACGGTTGGGAGTGGAAGGAGAATGACGTTAGGACGCCCTTGGGCGACTTCACGGTTGAGTTTTCAGTGGGTCACATGATGGAGGTGGCAAACCCTTCACAGAATTCTAGGGGAGCCAGAACACTGTCACCAGCCACATCAGTTGCCGCAACGTCAAATGTACCGCTGCTGGAGTGTGACACCTCTGCAGAATGGCTTCAGTAGACTAGATGCAGCCCATTCTCACACACCCGTTCGTTATCGAACGGTTGAAAAATTTGATTGGAAACGAAGCCCCGCCTCCAGGATTCACAACGCGGGAGTTGGACGACGTTGAGCTGAACCTGACAAGCGCTGGTGAGCCTTGCTCATTCGCTGAAGCCAAGCACGATGAGATTGATGCTATGGAGTGGAACCAAACGTGGGAGCTCGTAAAGCTACCACAGGGTCACAAACCGTTTGGGCTCAGGTGGATTTTCAAACTAAAGAAGAATGAGGTCGGCGAGGTGATCAAATACACGGCGCGTCTTGTTGCACGCAGTTTTGGTGAACAAGTCTGTGTGGATTTCGATGAAGTTTACGCACCTGTCGTTCGAATGGAGTCCATCCGAATGTTGCTTGCATTGGCTGCCCAGGATAGGTGGTCCGTCCACCATATGGATGTGAAGTCCGTTTTTTCTCAATGACAATTTGAAAGAAAAGGTATGTAAAACAACCACCAGGTTTCGTTGTAGCCGGTGAAGAAGACAAAGTTCTACGCTTGCATAAGGCTCTCTATGGCTTGCATCAAGCACCATAGGCTTGGAACGTGAAGCTTAATAATACTCTCAAGCACCTCGGTTCCAAGCAAAGCGAACACGAGCACACGATGTACCAGCGTACCCACAGAGGAATGACTTTGCTCGTTGGGGTCTATGTGGATGACCTTGTCATCACTGGATGGTCTGACAAAATCTTTGCACAATCCAAAGTGGAGATGAAGACCCAATTCCAGATGAGTGATCTTGGCTTGCTTTCTTTCTATCTCGGATTTGAGGTACATAAGTATAGTGGTGGCATCAGTTTGTGCCAGGCATATTACGCTGCACAAATTCTTCGTCTAGGCGGCATGGAGTGCTGCAACCTAGTGCATACACCCATGGAGGAGCGGCTCAAGCGTAAGCGGATGCCACAATGTACAGGCGAAGTGTCGGGAGTTCACGCTATCTTGTCCACAAGGCCAGATCTAGCTTTTGCTGTTGGATTCTCCGCTACATTGCCGGTACAATCCACTATGGACATGGTGGTGGTGAAACGCCTTCTCCGCAACATTGCAGGTACAATCCACTATGGACTTCAGCTACGAGCAGAAGGAAGGTGAAATGAAACTTGGTTATAGCGACAACGATCTTGCCGGAGATATTGACACCAGGAAGAACACGAACAGTACATTGTTCTTCCTCGGAGCTTGTTTGGTGAGTTGGCAATCTCTCAAGCAAAGGGTGGTAGTTTTGTCATCCTGCGAAGCAGAGTATGTCGCCGCTACCACTGCAACTATGCAAGGACTTTGGTTGGCTCGGCTGCTTGGCGAACTCCTTGGGAGGGATGCTGATATGTTTGAGCTGAAGGTGGATAGCAAGTCAACTTTGGAATTGAGCAAGAACCTTGTTTTCCATGATCACAGCAAACACATGGATCTTCGATATCATTTCATTCGAGATTGCTTGAAAAACAAAAGTGTCGACGCAAACTTCATCAACACGAAGGATCAGCTTGTAGATATCTTGACGAAGGCTCTTGGCCGAGTCAAATTCCAAGAGCTACGTTCAAGGATTGGATGTGTTAATCAGTCCATCTTCCACACACAACGATTAGGGGGAGTATTGTTAGAATAATAATAATTCTTGTGTGTGTGAACATTCTAAAATCAGTCAATGTGCATCTAGTTTTTTGTGTAGTCAAATCAACTTAAATGCCTGGATAGTTTGAAGGTTATCTCGTTGTTAGGAGTGTCTTTATTATCTCGTTGTTAGGAGTGTATTTATTATCTCGTTTTTTGTAGTTTTTACTCCTATAAATAGTGAATGAAAAACCGAAGATGGTATAACCTTTCCATCAACTAC
Source organism: Gynandropsis gynandra (assembly GCA_036759665.1). Taxonomy (NCBI): domain Eukaryota; kingdom Viridiplantae; phylum Streptophyta; class Magnoliopsida; order Brassicales; family Cleomaceae; genus Gynandropsis; species Gynandropsis gynandra. The sequence goes on along the minus strand of CM071863.1, from coordinate 57,212 downwards.
AATCTCTTCTAAGATTTTCTATCCAATAGAATTTCTAACATTTATTTCCAGTATTGCAAACATCCTGCTTGGCATCCAGGAAGTCTAATTTTGTTATCTGAGACTACCAATGTTGGCATCCTTACTCATTCTCTCGTGGGATCTTTTGTGTACCAGGTTTTGTCAGAAGATTTACCGGCTACACTGGCCAAAATCTCATTCCCAAAGCCAATGCGCTGGAACTCTTCAGTATGTAACATATATGCTCCTTTTATGATTTATGATTATTGGCTACAATTCTAATATCAGTCAAGGTGAAGATACAAATTCGAGTTCTGAAATGATGTGTATAATCAGATTTTGTTAACTGGTGCTATTTTCTTCCAATCCGCTGGATCATGGGCTTGCACGGGGATCTGGTTGTGCCATTCTGTTTTGCAGGGCTCTCAAGGTATGATTATCACAGGAAGTACCTAAACATCCATTTCCTTTGTTTATATTTTTATTCTTAAAACTGCCATTTTAATAATGAATTCGGAGTGTAAATATTTAGAAATACAAGACACAATTGTTGCATTTTTATGCTGTCTTCAAATGCAGTGGAAATGTTTCATTTGGACTTCGTAACACTGCTTCAGCAACACTAGTGGTAAGAATATTCATCACGCTTATACGTGCATTTAAATATCTGCTCAGAGACAGATTTGTAATCTTAAAAATATTGGCAGGTAAGGAGTGCAGAATCTTATGAAGGTACTATGAGGAATGCTGGAATAAATATCAACATTGAGGCATGTTATCAGTACATTTTACTCTATCCGCTAGCTCTGAACATTTTCTTATTACTGATCAGGTGTTTTCTAGCTTTCTAGAGATGCATCGTTTTATATGTTTGATGGGTTGCCATGATTTTACAGGAAAGGAAAAACAAAATCATTCAGCAGTCAAATGCACTGGCAAAAAGTGTGCATGGTTCCACTGTTGTCCAGGAAAGCTTACTTAATGAGGTAATTCATGGTGTTCGAGTGGTATTCTCTGCCATACAATACCAATAAGTTAAACTAACTCATTGTTTTCTCTAGGTCACGAATCTCGTTGAGGCTCCAGTACCTATACTTGGAAAATTTGAAGAATCATTCTTAAAACTTCCAGAAAATTTATTAACTACAGTAAGTTCTTCGGAAGCTAGGATTGGTCTTTTATACATAGTGCCATATATCTCCTGGAATAAACTACCAATCGCTGTCTACTTGCTTGTGATTCTGTCGATAGTCGTTCATCTAATTCCCAAAGGCATTATGCTTATAGTAATCATAAATCTAATTGTTATTTGCTCTGCATATTCTTTCCAGGTTATGCAGAAGCACCAAAAGTATTTCGCTATTACTGACGAAAGTGGAAGGCTGCTGCCTTACTTTATTGCTGTATGACTGCAAGCCACACTTCTACATGACTTCATTTTGTTTTAAAATCGCTGAAGATATGGTTTTCATTAACTTATCAGGTGGAATGCTATTTTGTTTAGGTTGCAAATGGTACAATAAACGAGGAAGTGGTGAAAAAAGGAAATGAAGCTGTTCTCAGGTCGTGATTTGGCATAAATGACTAAATTTTATTCAAGTTATCGGTGGCTGCCTTTTGGCTGTTTAGTGATCCCCTATCTTTATTTTGTCCAAGTCTTTTAACTGGAGCATTTCAAAGGAACCAAGGATCTTAATGAACTCTTGCAGGGCACGTTATGAGGATGCAAAATTTTTCTATGAGATGGACACAAGTAAGAGGTTTGCTGAATTCCGGGATCAATTAAAGGGAATTCTGTTCCATGTATGCTTTTCTGTCCTTATATATATTCTAGAGAGTAGGCTCGGAGCGCTAATTATTAATAGCTAGATGTTCTGTAGTTTTCTGAATTACCCTTGTATTATGTTTTCTATTGCTTCATTTATTGGCTTCTCATCCATTTGCATGTGAAATTATAGGAGAAGCTCGGGACAATGTTGGATAAGGTGATCCGTCTGGAAAAGATGGTAACTAAGCTATGTTTGGCCCTGGAAGTTGGTGAAGATACACTTTCAGTTGTGGAGAGTGCTGCCTCTCTTGCTCTCTCGGACCTTGCAACTGCTGTTGTTACAGAATTTACTTCACTTTCAGGAATTATGGCTCGTCATTATGCACTCAGAGATGGCTATTCAGAGCAGGTAGTGGATTGTTCAGTACGTAAATTTGTCTGCAAGCACTTGCTAGTCAGAGACTGCTATTCAGGCACTTGCTCTGTCTATGAGGATGTATTGGCGAATGGCTAATTCTATTTCATGGACTTTAGCTTCTAAACTAGACGTGTTAATATCTATGTCATCCATATTCCTGTTGCTGCAGATTGCTGAGGCCTTGCTGGAAATTACACTTCCTAGATTTTCTGGAGACATCCTCCCAAAAACAAATGCAGGAATAGTTCTGGCTATAGCTGATAGGTAACTTGTTGAGCCAAATGATTCATCTCATGCGCAGAAAGACATGTATGCTGGATTAGTTTTTAATGCTAAATTACATTATCTGCTGTATGCTAAAGATTGCTTATACAATATCTATGACTTCAGATTGGATAGTCTCGTTGGCCTATTTGCTGCTGGTTGCCAACCAAGCTCGGCCAGTGACCCTTTTGGACTTAGGAGAATATCTTATGGCTTAGTAAGTAGATGGCTATTCTCTCTTAACGAAAAGTCAAGCCTAAATTATTATGTAATCACTTCCTGTAATCGATATTGGGTGCATGTTACAGGTTCAGATTTTGATCGAAAAGGATAGAAATCTCAACTTCAAGCATGCCCTAGAACTTGCAGCTAGTGTACAACCAGTTAATGTCGAGGCCAGCATTCTAGAAGATGTGAGAATTCAGTACCTCTCCATCACTATCGTTTTTATTTCTTATCAGTTACAACCCTAACTTCTATTAACTAAAGCTATCACATATATGGCATTTTATGTGTCTGGTATTTTGTCTCTTTCTATGTGTACCGTTTTTGTAACTATTGTCTTTGTTTGCTGCTGATCAATCTCTCAATATTGTTTCCAGGTGTATCAATTTGTGTCTCGAAGACAAGAGCAGCTTCTGGTACATGCAAATTTCGTGGCGCTTAGCTTTTTGCTTATAAACATTTTTTTATTTGCAAAATTTTGGTGTTCTTGAAACAGAAAGGATACACGTTCTACCCTTTGGTGCAGGTTGACAAGGGAGTAAGCCCTGAAGTAGTCCGGTCTGTACTGGCTGAGCGTGGAAACTGGCCTTGTCTAGCAGCACGTACGGCATACAAGGTGAATGGTCCCTAACTAAATGACCGAATATGGTAATGGGGAATGGTCAGTGAACCTATGGGCACAGTCTCTCACAAGCTGGTTTTATGGCAATTGGTTAAAGCCTCTTCCAAATTTATTATGGGGCTGACCTTTTTTGTCTGATTGCTGTATGGATGACTTGCAGATGGAAAATCTGTGCAAAGGAGAGATTTTTCCCAAGGTTGTAGAAGCATATTCTCGTCCCACAAGAATTGTACGTGGAAAAGATGTGGATGTCGGAGTTGAGGTACTTACCCGTTTTTCACTGAACAGCAAAGTACAACAGTCAATCAGAATCCCCTTTTAGTAAACCCTGAACAATGGACATGATATTGAGATTTTTTCCCTTAAGCGAGATTGCTCCTTAACAACAGAAAAATTGAAATGGAATGGAAACAGGTGGAGGAGACGGCATTTGAGACAGACGAAGAGAGAGCCTTGTGGAGCACATACATAGCCATCCGACACAAAATTCACACTGGTACTCTTTTTTTTTATTGAGATTTGGAGTTTGCTTTGTGGGTTACTTCACATCCAAGTTTCCCTTAATTGCAGGCATCGAGATTGATGACTTCACTGAGATTTCCTCGCAGCTGCTGGACCCTCTCGAGAATTTCTTCAACAATGTCTTCGTGATGGTGGTGAGTTGCTTACTTCTTCGGGATATCAGTATATTCGTTTATGCCCTAACAAAAACTGCATGAAGAGATCCTTTTTACCCTAACAAAAGAAAAACTTGGCGTGTTGATAATGACACAGGAAGAAGAGAGAGTAAGAAGAAACAGATTGGCTTTACTGAAGAAGATCGCCGATCTCCCTTTGGGAATTGCCGATCTCTCTTATCTCCCCGGTTTTTAAGCTTTTCCATTTGTTGTATTTTATTCTTCTTCTTCTTTTGGAACTTCACGAGACTCACATTTGTTTTAATCTTAAAATAAATAAAAATAATTCATAACCATTGTCTACAGTATATAAATGTCCAAGGACAATCTTGTCGTAGAGTAGTAATGTACATATAATTTAAATGTAGGGCGAAGCAGGATTTTTAGAAAGGAAATTGGATGTGCACGTAGTAAGAAAGAGATTGATGTTACAGCTAATTAACGCTTCCATAATAATGATAAAATGAGAAAGAGAAGACATATTTAGGAGGAGGCGCAGCATCCGCTCTTCTGCCCAACAGGCTCCCCTCTGATTTGCACCGTCGGTGGTCTTGCGTTGTTCGCTGCTGGTTGGCTTGCCATCCTGAATGAAACCAAACCAATAAATGATTTATACTTTACAATGCATGCATGATCCATAATGGGGTAACACCCATACCTCTCCTTGATCTCAGCAGCCATCGCCATGAACGCCTGTTCCACGTTCGTCGCATCTTTTGCACTCGTCTCCATAAAAGGAATCCCAATTTCATCCGCAAATGCCTACAATTACATCATTTCAAATAGACAATTTGTCTCCATTCCTTTCAATATGACATCTAATGGCTAAAAGCACACACCTTTGCCGTTTCATATGGAACTGCTCTGTTTGCAGCAAGATCACACTTGTTCCCAACTAAGAGTTTGTTCACACTGTCACTTGCATAACGATCAATTTCATTCAACCATTGCTTCACATTGTTGAAGCTCTCTTGATCCGTCACATCATACACAATCTAACAGCGGGTTGAGACCAGACAAATTTCGTTATAGTCGCTAAAAGAGTCAAAACAAGTGGTGGGATGAGAAAGAGTAACCCACAATGATTCCATGTGCCCCACGGTAGTAACTGCTTGTGATTGTCCTACACCGCTCTTAACCAGCAGTGTCCCACTGAGAGACAATAAAGAGTGAAAAATTTCTAGTCAGTCCTCAGGATACGACAGGATAAACAAGAGATAACATCAGCAAAGTATCAAAGGTTACTGGCCGAGTACACCCAGCATTTTACAAGATTATCACACAAAATGAGCTGGACCGTATTATAGAATTAAATGATGTGTAGAAATCTCAACTGAAACTAATATTTGCAAATTTAGATTAGGATGGTTCGATATGAAAGCGCAAAAAAAAAAAAAGAATACATACAATTTGGAGCTTTATAGTCTTCCCGTCTTGCTCCACAGTCCTAATTTTCTGGAGAGAGAAGAGAGAAACTCAGATATAAGCCTTATCATCATTCAAAACCAAACAGTAACTGTGACCACTTACAAAATCGACCCCAATTGTACTTATGTAACTCTCTATGTATGAATCATCCTGCATCCATCAGAAAAATAAAAAGTGGGGATCATCCAATCAGATAACAAAGAAAGATACAAGCGACCGACCTCATTTTTGCAGAAGAAAATATCCAAATTATACTCCAGAAGACGATAAAAGACATCCGAAAGAGTAAATTTACTGCAGATTCCTCAGCAAATCGTAGAACTAATTGCTAAATTAATAATACCACAATCAACAAAAAATCATTGGAAGAAAACCTACAGCGAATCTTAGAAGGAGACAGGATTTCCCAACACCAGAATCCCCGATGAGCAGAAGCTTGAAGAGATAGTCGCTGCAACTCCCACGAACTCCAAAGTTAATAAGTCGTTGAAGTAACAATCACTTTCTCAAACAGGAAAGTAGAGGAAGACAAATAAAGGAAGGAATTACACAAATTTTATCACCGAGAGCATACTAAATTAACTACGGTGTCGAGGAATAGACGTAATAGCATAAAGCGACATCAATAACTGCAAATAGGAAACAAAATCAAACAAATGGCATAAACGGCGACTAAATAACTCTCCATCTACAAGCAACATGATCAAATCTACAGATCTAGGGCCCTAGGTCTATCGGGATGGGGAACAATGCCAATTACCATAACTTTTCGATCTAGACAAAGGATAACCGATGGAGGCACATATTGCGATGGATGAAACGAAGAAAACTTACTATTCGGGGTTCATGGCTCCGGTGGCGGAAAGAGAGAGCTCGGAGGAAATCAGCCGGAGAAGGAGGGATTCGACAAAAAGATACAGAGGTAAGGTATCTCCTCTGAAACGGTAAAGAAATGGAGATTACCGAAGGAAGACGAGTCGAAATGAGAAGTAATGGAGGAGGAAAATGTGATATCGGGATGGATGATCCTGCGAAGCCCATTTGGGCCGTAAATGGGCCGTATTTTGAGAGGCCAATTCATACACTACCAATTAATTTATACTTATTTATATTAAAAATAATATTATATCTCATTCATTTATATAATTATATAACACAAATAAATAACAAATTATTTCTCTAGACCAAAGCTACGTGAGTGAATGCTGTAGGAGAAGCGGACTAGGGTTTTGAAATGGGCCAGCTATAAAAGGCCCTCATATGCTCCGTTGTTCGCGAGTCTCTGCCTCATCGTAAGTAAGAACAGCAGAAGCACCAATCCAGGATCGAAAATGGAGCAAACTTTCATCATGATCAAGCCTGACGGTGTTCAGAGGGGCCTCGTGCGTGTTCTATCCTATTCATCTCTCTAATTTCTCCTTGATTCCAGCATGTCTTTTTCTTTCGGAGCTCTTTACAGATGATTCCTAGTGTTTTTTTTAGTTATATTTGATTCCGGTTCTTTATTCTGTTGTTAGATCCATGTGCTAGACTGATAGAAGGTAAAACTGGACTGTTTTAATATAGGATATGATCTCTTTAGATCGCCTTTTTGATTTCAGTTGATTTGGAAGAGTTTATACGTTTGCTTGATGCAATATATGAATAAGATGGAGTTCTCCAGGCTTACAAGCCCTTAATTATGTGGTATTTCAGGTTGGCGAGATCATTTGCAGATTTGAGAAGAAGGGTTTCACTTTGAAGGGTAATGTTTGTGTGTCTAACCTCATACACCTTTGAATTGCGGCATTAGAAGCAAAATGTTGTTCTAGCTGAATGTCATTGACGGTAGGGAGGGTTAGGATTTGTTATTTCTCGTCTATTTGTGCCCATCTCTATCACGATCGCTTTGATCCTACCAACTTGATTGCTGTAGAAGGTTCGAGTATTGCTTTCATACGGCAGGAGTCAGTGGTTCTCCAGAAATTTGTGTTTCTGTCTGGTGCTTAGCTCTTTTGATTTATTGCATTGGAGTGCACTGTTATGCACCTATATCTCGTCATCCTATTTGTTATCTATTTTCATAAGCCATTCGCTAGTAGACTGGAGTTCTTTGTGGATCGTCCCTTTCTAAGTGGGGTTCTGGTTGCAATGACAGGTTTGAAGCTGATAACAGTGGACCGCCCTTTTGCCGAGAGGCATTACCAGGATTTGTCTGCAAAGCCGTTCTTCAATGGACTTGTTGACTACATCATATCTGGCCCTGTTGTTGCGATGATCTGGGAGGGGAAGAACGTGGTTGCTACAGGCAGAAAAATAATTGGAGCCACAAACCCGGCAGCATCTGAGCCTGGAACGATCCGTGGGGATTTTGCAATTGATATTGGCAGGTAAATATATTTAAAACTAAAGCCATTATCAATGCTTCTTTGTTGAGTCGGAGACTGAAAAGAGAGGACTTCTGGTTGCCAGGAACGTGATCCACGGGAGTGACTCGGTGGAGAGTGCTAACAAGGAGGTTGCACTTTGGTTCCCAGATGGGCCTGTCAACTGGCAGAGCAGCCTTCACTCTTGGATCTACGAGTGAATCACTTCTCCTCAGGCTTTTTATAAGCTTTTTTTGAGTTTTGATTCTTATTGAGGGTTGTCACTCAATTTTCCATCAAGACGATCGTGTATTTTAAACCCAAGCAACCATGTGTTTGTGGCTTGGGCCCAAGTTGCATCAATTACCAAGCCACGATTGCTCGAGCAAAAAGGCATCTGGTAGATTAAAATAAATAAATTATAAGCGCTATTGAGAGAGCTGAATTTCATTTCCCACGACTGGTTAGTTAGCACGCCTAGCTGCTAAGGAGAGTAAAGGAGGGCAAGTCCTCTAGACGTGTTACGTCTTCAAGCAGAAGCTCCTTCTCCAGATGACGCCTTGTCGATTTCATCACTCTCTGCCCAAACCCTCTTTTGTATCAGTATGTTTGTTTGTCCAGAAGAAGGATCATCCAGAGATGCATACTAAAAAGAAACGTTCAAGAGTTATAGGTGAAGAGGGCGTACGTTAAAATCCATGTAGGACGCACGCAGTGTGAGCCATTGATGGTCCATTAACTTGAATGCGATACAATAGAGAAGATCAAATGCTGATTCATTTCCTGCAAAAGCAATACGCGAGAGAACTCATTGAATTCTTTTTCTTCTCTTCTATTCTATTGTTTTTACTCTTTCAAAACTTTAACACCCCACAACTAATCTCCTAGCTGTCCCTAATTTATATGCAAGTGACTAAGAACAAAGCAGCTCCTGCTTACCCGCAAGTAATTTCAGAAAAGTTGCACCAACCATTGTACGCGGTTTAACTGTAAAATTGGAGGAGACAGTGTCAACAAATAAGACCTCAATATCTCTTCTATCGGCAATCATCAATAAAATGTCTGCAGCAGAAGCAGAGATTCCTGTTTACTGTAAAATCAGGTTAAGACCTGCTTCGAGATCAAGCATTTGGATAAGCATGAATGTGATATTTACACCAGCAACAGCAAATGGGTATTCCCACACCGATCTATCTCCTACTTGCTTTCGTAGAAGTTCCTGGAAAGATTTCTGCATTTGATGCAGATGTAAGCATAAGTTAGAAGTTCAGCAACAAAAAATTCTTCATCATTGTAATTACCTCGGCTTCTAAAGCTAACTACACGTGCTCAACATTTCACCACATTCCCTTCCACAGTACAGTTAATGGAACAAATAGGAATGCTAATATGTATCTGCAGTGTGTTCAAATAAAGTTGAGAGCCATTACATACAGGGAAATTCCTAGCAAAATACAGTAAATTCTCCAATGAAATGAAACCTCCACCCCTGCGAGACAAATAAATTCATCAGACAATGATCAGCCACAAGCAAACAGGAGGTGTAAAAACTGGTCATACCTAAAATCTGTTGACGGGTCCTTTCCCTGCCAACCCATTTCCTTCCATTGGTCAGACACCAGACCACGGAGTTCTTCCTCAGGGAAGGCTAACTTCCACAAGGCCCTTAGAGCTTCCTACACAAAAAAGCAAGAGCGTGAAAATATCAGAAAACAGTTTTGTCGGCAATGCATAGGATGATTTGTGATTCTAATTACTAAGAGCAACCAATAAATGATCACCTGGTGCTGAGGAATTGAACCGTCATAGGGAACATCCACACGACTATGTAGCCGCTGCAAGCACTCCTCCTAAAAGCGTGAACAGGATCAAAACAGAACAATACTATACAAGGCAAGGTGGCATGAAATAAAGATGTATGATCAATGAAGGAGCAACCAAAACGCGAGGTCATGGTGAGGGAATTAAGGTATTGGAGCTTGACTAACAATAATGAGGATGTACCTGAGTAGGCGTTAAATCGAATGAAGGACGAGACTCGTGCTCCTTTCTCTGCGCACAAACACAAGAAAGCCCCCGGCCTAACCACGCAGTTGATCCTGTCACAACTTGAGCTGAAACAAGACGAAACATCTGCTGCTAAAGAAAGAGGAACTTTCTACATATTCCGCATCGTGGATGATCCCGAAACTGAAGCGAAGTCGTGGGAGTGTTTTGTACCTGAAGAGGAGTGGCAGGTGGAGCCTCGGTCCAGAGTGTGAGAAATCCTCCTGACTGCGACAAAAGAGCCTCTGTCGTCCATTTTTCCTTGACCTAACAGCATTTAGCGTGACAGCTTCGACGGATATCGTACGTGAGAAGCTCGTCAACTACAACAAAGAACAACAGAAGTAGAGGTGAGCAGGAACTGATGCATTGAAGAGGGCAGAGAAATGCATACAAATGAAACGAAAAGCGAGAGAGGAAGAGGAAGGAGAGAGAGAGGTGCCTAGAGGAGGAGAAGGAGCGCTAGGGTTGGCCAGATCTGCGAAAAGAGACTGCGTGATCGTGGTGGTGGTGGAGGAGAATGGTAACTGCCGAGGCTCACGCCATCTTTTTATATTAACTTGGGAGGAAGGATTATATAAAAAAGAAAGAGCAAATAGTGAATCATATTGCCTGAGATGACTCACATGGGACTAAAGGAAAGGGGCAAAGGAGGTGGGAGTTAGGCTGCGTGAGAGAACCATCATCTTGACAAAAGGCACTTTCCAAAGCGAGAGACAGAGAAATGGTCCACACCACTCTCCTCCCTCTCTTCTCATCTATTATTATTTTTCTTTATCATTTATCATTGTCGTTGTTGTCATCATGTTACCTTTTCCTCCTTGCTTGCTTGCTTGCTTTTGGCGCCTTCCTCTACTATCAATCAAATACCTATTTTACCTATTCTTTCTAAAAACACTAGCCCCTCTTTTCTTTGCTTCTGAAGGAAAAAGTCATATTATATTATGTTGTGAAGGGTCCCCATATCGTGGAGTTTGTTAAACCACACATCTGCTTCTGCTATTCAAAAGGCACATGCAATGGACAACGTAGCGTGTAGATCAAGAAACATTACGCTAAACTAATTGCTTTTTATTTAGTGTTAGGTGATCAGCTGCGGATTCCAACATACCAATATGATATTTGCTCCATCCTTTACCACTTAATCCTACACTTTGTATATCGTTTTTTTTTGGGCTAATAATGAATCGCACACGCGATCTGAGAAAGTACCTCAAAGGGTTGCATGTGCATGGACGTCTTTCAGTAAAAAGATGGGGTTATGTTGTTAAATAGTTTCTTCTTGATTTCACCCTCAGCTTGCTCATGAATGCCTTTACCTGCCGATGCCTTTTGTCCATTTCCTGGTGGAACATTCCTAAATTACGACACCTCATAGACATCTGTGTCAAATTCTGTCAATGTCTGTATTATTTGGTCTTCCAAACATAGTCATCTGCCCCGTCCATATTCCAATGTGACGGCCTGACATCTTTTACCACTTCTCACTCACTCACAAAGCTCAGCAAAAGCCAAACACTGACGGCCTAATGGTTAACTAACACCAATGAGCCCCCACAGGCACAACAAACAAGCAGACGAACCCTGACGCTGACCATCAAAACCACTGATCACACAGCTTGAGTCCACCCAGAATTCAAACGGCAACAGCTGGAGTAAAAAGAGCAAGATCAACTCCCCTCCAGACAGTTAAATTAGCAGAACATGATTCAAGATTATGACGAGGAACAGTGACAAAAAGGAAGTCGTATTTCAATCAAGAATGACGCTAACCACACATACGCTTCACATTGCAGAAAAAGCAACAAAACTATCGATTTCTACTTGAAGACCATTGACAAGCCTCATAAAATCAGGATCCAGAGGAAGAGACCATCTCATCAAACGCTGGTTTCTTTTTCTAAATGGGCTTGATTTTGAAGTGGAGCGAGATGAGGGAAAACACAAGGCATTTCAAGTCCTGCAGGCATATAAGATTCATATGAGAACCATAACCAAGCGAAGTAGCAATGAGCATTTAATCTAAAAATAATAAAAATCAGATCAGTATCAACAAGTATTCATATGGTTTCTTATTTTAATAAAAAACAACAGCAAATAATAACATCGTTTTCTAATGCAGAACCATACTATTCAGCTGAGAATCGAGAGGAAATTTTCTCAGACAAATGAGACCTCAATCATTGCAAAAACTTTGCACTTGGCGACAGAAAAAGATAGCTGAATGAAGTTAGAGGGGGGAGAAAGAGAGAGCACATATTTCATGTATTGGCTGACCTGAACAAGATAGTAGAAGATGCGAAGCCCCTCGGGATCATTACTGCTCTGCACATCAACCAGGGAACCGATCTTTGAGGTAGTGAAGGAGATATGCTCATTTCCCATTACGATCTCAAGCTCTTGCCTCCCCACACGGTCAGGTTCCGGCCAGTTGTTGTCGTCTTCTTTCATAATCTACAACAAATAAATAAATAAAAAATACTATATGTATTTCAAATCCACGATTAAGAGTAGTATATGCGCAAATAGAGTTAACTTGATCTGTATCACAGCAGAAACAAAGCCAAAACGCAGACACCATGTTGTGACAACGATGGACTAAGAGTTTATCAGGAAATATCTTAATGTTTAAGGCTATCGTACCCCCGAGAAACCCTAATATGAGCAAACCACAGTAAAGCAATCACTAAAACTAAAATCGAGAAAGGAGAAAAGGTGTAGCGTAAGGATGGAGTGGAGAATGAAGAAGGGAGAAGAGATGGACCTCGCTCTCAGCGACGATACGCTTGCATTCCTGGAGGACTTTAGGGGTGAGAAAGACCTCCTTTCGGATCATGGTGTCATTCTTGTAGTTGGAGTTATTAGCGTAGCGGAGCTTACCGTCGGGTCTGAATTCGAATTCCAGAAACTCGTGTCCGAATTTCCCCTTGTGCCCGACATAGTATCTCAGGTAGAACTCCTTCTCTTCTTCCGCAGCCATCATTCCTCTCTCCCTCCATTTCTGATTTTGTGTTTTAAATAGGTGTGGCGTCGAGCACCCCCGAAGAGTTTCTGGTCGGTTCAAGGCCCATAATACCACGACCATTATGCCAGGCCCATGCCATCAGGCTCATAATACTAGCCCATTATTTCAGGCCCATACTATTAGGCCCATGTTATCTGGCCCAGTCTCTTTCCTTCCCAAGAGCTTGCTTTGCCTGGCATGGAACAGAGCTTCCCTCTAAGAGCTTCCCAAGAGCTTCCTTCGATCCGAAACAGTCCCAGAAGACACTGATGGCGATGGATTCGAATTCCTCCAAATTTTTTCAATCCTGTGGTAATTGTATTTCAATTGTAACTTGTTTTCAGGGGGGAAAAATCTTCGAATTTAGTATTCTTCTGGGTGGATACCAGGTTATGATCTGATTCTGGGATCTATAGCTGCATTTTATGTGCTCATGGCACCATATACTAAGGTCGAAGAGAGCTTCAATGTTCAGGTTTCCTCTCTCTTCATCTCTCTCTCTCAATATATATATATATATATGTATATAAAAATCTTTAAACCCAGCTCCGGTTGCTGATTACTTTTGGCGTTTCCCGGGGTTGAAATTGTACGTGACAAGTCTATGCACGACATCCTTTATCATCGGCATCATCTGGATTCTGTAAGTGTTGTTTGTCTATTTCGAAGATTGTGGGATCTTTAATTTTAACCGTTAAGTGTGAGCTACATTTTCGCTTTTGGAATTCATATGTTTCCTATCAGTATGATCACTTGGAGTTTCCCGGTGTCGTTCCTCGAACTTTTATCGGTATGCCTGCCGCTACTGCGTTCAGCCAGCTTACTTTGATCTTCTCCTGTTTTCTCCTTTTTTAGATTTACTGTCGGATTTGTTCGTGCAGGAGCCTTCACAGTCTCCATTCTCGCATCACCAGTGGTGTTTATTATCAACTCGCTCGGCTTTCCCAGGATTTATAGTCTTGTTGCAGGTTCTCGTTTTACTTTTCCAATGATATTGATATTCCTTTCCAAGATAACTGGGACACTGTTACAGACAAAACAATATCTCAACATATGTTCACTTCGTTGATCTACAGTACGTTTGGTTTTGGGATGCATCATATTGTCCACTCTGAGGTTCTTCCGAGTTCAGGTATGGAGTTTAATGGCTCAAAACCTGCTTCCATTGTTTGTTGTTTTGCTACCATTTTGTGCGATTCTTTGTAGAGTTCCTCACATGTGATTGGGGTTGGGAGATCTCCTCTGCATCTCATTGGACTGAGCGATGTTTTTTTCACAGATAAGAAAATTGTTTGGACTACAAGTGGAAGCTTTCTTTGTGCTTCTCACTGCTCTTCAGTTTCATTTTCTTTTCTACTGCACCCGCCCTCTACCTAACATTCTAGCTTTGGGATTAGGTAATGGCTCCTTGTATTTCGACTGGTCCAGTTATGGTCCTGAGATGATCTATTGACCAAGTCACTGGCATGTTTCTTTTATTTAGCAGAGATGTTGCCTTCACCACTAATTTGTGTGATATGGTTTGAATAGTTAATTTGGCTTATGGGAATTGGTTGAGGCGAAACTTCTATTCAGCTTTGTGCTTTCTGGTATGTATGATGTTGTTGGTAAAGTAGTTCAATAATAACTATGAATTTGCTGAAATTTTTTTGTCTGATGATCAGATTGTGGCCACCTTAATCTTCAGATGCGACATGTTGTTACTACTCGGGCCTATTGGTCTTGAGTTTTTATTGGTGAGTTGCTAGTGGTTACCGATAGTTTACAAACTTTTATAAGTTGATAATTTGACATTTGTTCTGTTGGTTCACGTGACGTGAATGCTCTGTGTTTATCAACCTCAGACCAGATCAATCTCATTCTGGAAGGCATTGAAGTGCTCTATTGGAGCCGCTGTGTTGTCCATAGGTCGGTATGAATTGGACTGATTAATTTTCTTTCAGCACCACTTCATGTGTCACAGTCGTTTTTATTATACCTTCTGCACTTGCAGGTCTTACCATTTTTGTTGACTCTATAATGTGGAGAAGGTTTGTGTGGCCTGAATTCGAAGTTCTCTGGTTCAACTCTATTTTGAACCGAAGTTCGGAATGGGGCGTATCCTGTAAACGTTTCTCACATAATATACCACATCTTGGCATTTCCTTGCATTTGATTAATTCATGACACGCAGGGTTTGTCTCCTGTTCTTGGAAAAAGATATCGAATTTATGCATTGTAGTAATTGTTCGTAACAGGATATCTTTTTCCTCCAAAGGAATTGCACTTGCGCTAGTTGATTGCATTGTACTAAATTTTGTGTTGTTCCTTGAGAATTATTTTATTGAGTAGACACATCCTATACATTGGTACTTCACTTCGGCACTTCCCCGATCTTTACTTGCAGCTTATCCTCTTGCAATGGCAAGTACTGAGACCCCTAAAAATCTCTATATTTTATCTAATCCTTTTCCGAACTCTGAATTTTACATGTGTATCGGAATTGCCGTATTGCTTTTTTTTTGGGTATTGTGCAGCTTGGTGCCTTACTTGACAGGAGGGTTTCATTCCTTGTTATTCCTGTTGTATCCTTTGTTATGCTCTACTCTAAACTTCCACACAAGGTATTCTAGATATATCAATTTACTCAACTGGCATGAGATGGCATTTATTGTGTTCTAACATCAATGCACCTATTACACTTGATTAGTGCAGGAACTCCGCTTTATTATTAGTTCAGTGCCAATGTTCAACTTATGTGCTGCAGTTGCTGCCAGCAGAATGTATGCTTTTGGTCTTTTTTTACTTAGCATATGAGTTTATTAAATTAAAATTCTTCTTTTGCTCAGTATCTGTTTTGGCCCTCATTTTTTTTTGGCATCTAAAGAAGTTCTTAGAGCTCATTTCTCCAAGTTTTTTGTTTCATTTACTGATGACTTTCTCTCCTAGTCCATACTCCTGATGTAAGCTGATTATTTAATGTTTATACAGCTATAATAACAGAAAGAAAAACATTTGGAAGCTGATGAATATGGTTATGCTAGGATTATTCACAATCAGGTAATAGACTTTTACCATTTTGCCAAATAGTAACAATAATCCTTTGATACTATTGTGTATTTATAGAAAATCCGCCCTCGCACTACCTATGCTCCTCCGCACTTGGGAAGGATTACTACTCGTTTCTCTGTGAAAGTGGCACTTTAGTTCACTATCTCGACTCCTATAGTGCAGGGTGCATAATCATGACATTCATGGCATCTTACCACAACTATCCTAGCGGCTATGCTCTGCAGCGTTTGCATCATACTAGTGAGTCACTTTCCCCATAAGAGTTGACTGTTATACCTATGATGATACCAAGCATTCCATGTTTTAGTTACTCTTTCCTTTGGCGTTTACTTACTATTTTCGGTAGATCTCTCACATGCCTTTAGCATATTTCGATATATTTCTCGTGGTCTACCTTTTATCTTCTCCTGTGGGCATAATTTCCCTCCCTCTTTACGGTTGCTTTAACCAAACTTTCACCCTTCCTCAGGTCATCACGCCTACAGTGCAGAGGGACACTGGTGGGTTCACATAGACACATATGCTGCTATGAATGGCATATCTCGCTTTTGTGAAAATGTTTCTCCATGGAGGTACACTTGATTCGTCAATGTACACAATACCAATTTACCATTCATGTTTTAGATTAGGGTTCCTAAACTCTAAAGAATTTCAAGGTGCTTGTTTGAGTTGTGCTACTGATTAGGGCAGTTGTGTACATGAGAGGCAGCATTTGTTCGTCTGTTTTTTATTTCTTCTGTTTTGGGGAATGGTTATCTGAGGAAGACTCTTGATTCTCCTAGGGCTTGTAAAGTTTCAGATGAAGTGCTATTTTTTAGCTTTAGTAAGATACTTAGGTTGATACATACTCTCGGTTTGAGATGCAGATACTCGAAAGCAGAAGGGATACCATTGGAAGAGCTGCAGAAACAGAATTTCACATATCTTGTAAAGTGAGCATTCTATCGTCATAATAGTCACCCTCTATTGAATACTCTGAAAATATGTGTTACTGCTTTGATCAGTGAGCATCCGTATGTGGATGGATTCAAGTGCTTGTACTCTGAGAAGGGCTTCTCGAGACTACGACTCCAGCGCGGATTCCCTCCAATTGTGTTGGTATGTGATTTCATAAACTGCAAAGGGTTGACTTGGTAAACAAATCAATGAGAGAATGAGAACAAGGCATTGGTATAAATCTTGGACGGAACTGAATCTCATGTGCATAATAAATAGTTGAAAATGTGGTTGATTTTGATTGATTGCAGGAAAAAGAGGCCAAAGTATACGTCCATGAGAAGAGGAAGATGAAGGACGCAATGCAGAAGGAGCGGGCGGGATGTTAACAAATCATCTCCCCTTGTTCCATCGGAATACAAAATGGATTACTCTTTTTTTTTTTTTTCAATTCAAATGAAATATGTTTCATTCCATGTTTTTTTAATAGATTAAATGATGTGCAATGGCCCCCGAGCGAGTCCTCTTTGTTAGATTTTCCTTAATTACCTTTTTGCCCCCACCCCTTCCCTTATTTCCTTAATTTTTTTGCTCGTCTCCGTTCTTTCTTATCCTCAAAGCAGCAAGCCAGCGAGCAACCGAAGAACATAGAGAGAGAGAGAGAGACAGAGGATGCTTCAGCTTCAGCCTCACCGAAATCTTTCTCCGGCGACCTCCGTCTCTTACTCCCTCCCTCCCCCCTCTTCCGCTCCAGTCTCCGTCGCTCTTCGCCGGAGACTGTGGAAACCGAAAATGGGAAGAATCAGGTGTGGTGAGGTGTATGGTTACGGAACTGTGGACTACGAGAGACGACCCATCATCCAATGGAACGCTCTCTACAAGAACCTCTCCTTTCAGAATCGGGACCTGGGGGCTGCCTCCGTTTTGGATCTCTGGGACAAACGCGGTCGCAAGCTCACCAAGTGGGAGCTGTGTCGCGTCGTTAAGGAGCTTCGCAAGTACAAGCGCCACATCCTTGCTCTTCAGGTCCCTTTCTCTTCTCTCTCCCTCAATCAATCCTGTTCCTTTCTGTCTGCTCATTTCTACTCTTTCTAGGTGTACGACTGGATGAGCAACCGAGGCGAAAGATTCCGCTTGTCCGCCAGTGATGCCGCCATTCAGCTTGACCTCATTGGCAAAGTGCGTGGCATTTCGTCCGCTGAGGACTTTTTCCTCCGTCTCCCTGACAATTTCAAGGACAAGAGGGTTTATGGCGCTCTTCTCAACGCTTACGTCAGGGAGAAGTCCAGAGAGAAAGCTGAAGCCTTGATCGAAGATATGCGCGACAAGGGCTACGCCATGCACCCCCTTCCCTTCAACGTTATGATGACTCTCTACATGAACCTTAGAGAGTACGATAAAGTCGCCGCCATGGTCTCCGAAATGAAGGATAAAGGCATCCGCCTCGATATTTACTCCTATAACATCTGGCTCTCCTCCTGTGGATCCCAAGGATCCGTTGACAAAATGGAACAAGTGTATCAACAGATGAAATCGGATGTAGCCATCAATCCTAACTGGACCACTTTTAGCACCATGGCCACCATGTACATTAAGATGGGTGAAATAGAGAAAGCTGAAGATGCTTTGAGGAAGGTTGAAGCGAGGATTACCGGCCGGGATCGGATACCGTACCATTACCTCTTGAGTCTGTACGGCAGCATCGGTAACAAGAAAGAGCTGTACCGGGTGTGGAATGTTTACAAATCAGTTTTCCCCAGTATTCCCAACTTGGGCTACCATGCCTTGATGTCGTCTTTGGTGCGAATCGGAGATATTGAAGGAGCTGAGAAAGTCTATGAGGAATGGCTTCCGGTGAAGTCATCTTACGACCCCAGGGTTGCAAATCTTCTCATGAGCGCATACGTAAAGAATGACCAACTTAGTAAAGCCGAGGGCTTTCTCGACCACATGATTGAAATGGGAGGAAAACCCAGTCCAAGTACGTGGGAGATTCTAGCTGAAGGGCATACCAGAGAGAAGAAGATTTCAGAGGCTTTGACTTGTTTCAAAGAAGCATTCGCGGCCGAAGGATCAAATAACTGGAGGCCAAAGGCCTCAACCGTGTCTGGCTTCTTTGCACTATGTGAAGAACAATCTGATCTCCCTAGCAAAGACGTGGTAGTGCAGTTACTGAGGGAATTTGGCCATCTTCGAGAGGAATCTTACGAGGCTCTTATAGGTTTATCAGCTGGGGACAGAGTGAAAGGGACGGCGATGGAGGGAGGTGAAACACTGGGGAATGAGGGTGACGGGGATGATGAGCTTCTAAGCGAGCTACAAGATAGTTTGTGAGTACGTATCTAAAACATTATAGGCAAGAGGGCCTTGGATATAAACTACCTAAGGTGCTCGGGGAATCCGTCAAATGACAATTAACGATGATGAACTGAGAAAAGCAGAGCTACATACACTGAGGATGAGGTTGCAAGGAAGGTGGAATTGTTAGACCCCACTTTGGGATCACGGCTGTGAGTCATTCAAATTAGCTGTCTTGATATTTCTGTTTACGTTTTGAATGGATATTTTGATGGAAGTAGATATAGTTATTGGTGCTCAAGGCTTGAAAAGCCACCTATCAGGAAACTGGAGAGATGTAGAACTCTGTCCCGTCCCCTGCTGATGCAGTGGGAGTGGAGTGAGCAAAACTAGTTTTAGACTCAAACTCATATGCCGGATGTACATGACTGAGAGTTTTCAATGTAAACGGCTATCTCTAATGCGCACAACCTGCGCTACTGTGAAAATAACATTTGAGACACACACCCTCATTGTTGGGGCTTGTAGTGCGTGTCATTCCATGACCCCCAGCAATTGGCGTGGGGAGTCCACTGGAAATTTGTCCGTTTGGCCTTGTGACCTCTTTTGCGTGTAGCCACCGCAGCTTTATAGCGTTTCCAGTCACTGAGAACTGTGGTGAGATCAGCAATCTTGGCGAGAATGTGACGGCAGCAATTGGCGTGGACGGTGGTGACTGCCCCAAAATCAGGGCTGTCTTGGCAGAATCCACTGAAATACACGGTGTCTAGGAAGTTGACATTGAGGCTGAGGGTGTCGAAGAAGCCGGAGTCGAGGAGATTTTTTAGGACGTCTTGTTCTTTCGCTCCGGTGGAGTTGAGCCTCATGCTGTACCATTTCTCGAAGAGGGAGATGGTTTTGGGGTTTGACCTTATGTGGTAGAAGCCCGTGTTGATGAAATGGCCAACTCTGCTGTCCACGCTTATCTGGAGATCCACGCTCTCGTTCTTGCTCAGCCGGGTGAAGGGGTCCCTGAGCCACATCACGTCCGTGTCCTGCCAAACAAATCATTCATCAATACCAGAGGACAACGTGAGGACAAGATCATTTCATCGACACTGGCA
Source organism: Gynandropsis gynandra (assembly GCA_036759665.1). Classification (NCBI taxonomy): domain Eukaryota; kingdom Viridiplantae; phylum Streptophyta; class Magnoliopsida; order Brassicales; family Cleomaceae; genus Gynandropsis; species Gynandropsis gynandra. The sequence goes on along the minus strand of CM071863.1, from coordinate 37,027 downwards.
CAGCCTTCTTATATTTATACCATGACTCCGTTCACCCCATAAAGTTATGGTCCTGGGCATGCTATGCAAGAACCTGGGAAATCTCGAGTCTTTTGGTCCACAATCACTAATCCCTAAAACGTCACAAGAAGATCTTCGGACTATATCTCGTTGGTCCGAGTCGGACGTCAACCCAAGTAAAGTGTGTCGTGCAAGCAACTCAAGAAGAGTCACAGAGGCCATAGTTACACATTGTTTCAGAGATGCTGTAATATTCTCTTCCTAACCTATATATTAAAATACCTAATCAAATCAAAACTCATATCGGGTGAAACCCTGATCAAAACAGTTTTCCTTTTTATTCAAAAAAGAAGAAGAAAAAAAAACGTACGCCAAAGACCTGATAACGCAATAACTGAAAATCACGTACTTACCGTGAATATGAAACTATAGCCGCGGCGTAGGAGGCGGAGGAGAAAGAGGGTCCTCCTCCACATCATCTGAATGAAATCGGGAGTCATGTAAACCTTCTCTCCGGAGAAATCGTGCGTCTGATCATCCTTCAAGTCGAGCTTGTAGCAATGGAGCCTGCGGAACCTGCAGCGATCGTAGGCGGTCTGATCGACAGCCACCAACACGAGATGGTTGAGGAGGTGCCTCGTCCCTTCTCCCTGCCACAGGCTCTCGAGGAATAGATCAAGCATGGAGGGTGATGTGCCGGTCTTCTCAACGTAGGCCTTGTTCACGACCGCGATCACCACTGTATTGTTGTTCCCCCAGGCAGCTCTCCGCAGCGTGGCTTCCAAGTCGTCAATGGGAGTGGTAGAATAACTGTGTTTGAGAAAAGAGACGAGAGGATCACGTGACCTGAAACACATATAGAGGACGCCGGTGATGAGCACTACCACGACCCCTGCCACTTTTCCATAAGATTTGTTGGACAATGCCATTGCTGCTGCTATGTTATATGTGTATCTTCTCTGTCTATATATATGCGCTCTCTGTATATATACCTTTATATATTTTATACACACACACATGTCTACGTATATACATATGCGATATGCATCGACTTCTATGAGTGATGGTGAATGTATAGCCGATAAGGAATCCACGCATTTTCTAATTCAGGGTTTAAGTAGAGATCTGCTGCATGTTTTAAAAGGGAATACAAAAACAAATAGGTATCTACAGCTTTAAATATGATTTTAATGGTGCAACAAAATCCTCTCCCATTAGAAGATTTATCTACATTTGCAAGTTTTGTTACTCTATATGGAATAAACAATAATAATTAATCTTGCATTTAGGTTTTTCTCAAAACAGAGAAAATAAAAATATTCCAAACCTGTTACCAACCAACAAGAAATTTGAAATGAGAAAATATTTAGAAATTAGGGTGTATAAAATAACTCATTATATATTTACATATCATGTGACATGTCCCTTTCGCGGATATTTTAATGGGCCTTACTGTTTGGGTTTCAAGGCCCACTGGGGATGGTATAATTTTGAAGGCAATTAAACCTCCCTCCTCCCTCCCTCCCCCACGAGAGAAAGAGAAGAGAAACAACGATGGCGTCGCAGGCGTACCCAGGCGCAGCTCGGATTCTCCATGTTATCCTCAGTATACTGCTTCTCTCAGATGTCAGATTCTTCTTATTTTTCTCTTAATTTGATACTTAGATTTGATCATACCCTTCGCGCGTCTCTGATTCCTAGAATGATTGCTTCCTTTGCTTCTTTTCCCACCACATCTCATCAGTTTTTTTTTTTAATTTTGTTTGCACCTCGGACGGGATGCTTTGTTTTCACTAGTTTTCCATGCCTTGGCTTGATCGAACTCTTAAGTTTTGAGGAATCTGGATCAGAGAAGAGCAAATGTCTTGTATCAGGTATATGCTATAACACCTTTATTCTCAGGCAGCAGGAGGTGTTTATGTTGATATGTAGTGGATGATATATAAAACCTCATGTGCCGCGTGCATTATGTGTTGATGCTTATGTTAATGCATCGGATTCAGAAAGAGTTTGGATGCTCCAAGCTATTCGAACAAAAGAGGGTGGGAGAGCCGATAATGTAATGAGCCTGAGGTCATCTCATCCCGTAATACAACAACAGGACATCACCCACTTCTTTGGTGGGAGCAAAAGGCTAATTAAGGTAGAATGAGAGCAGCCAATGTTCATAGTCTTCGCGAGGAGGATGATGTTCGATTTAGGAATGCTCAAATGTTATATTATTAATTTATTTTTTTAAATTTGGGGAAGGAGTAGGAGGAAGGGCAGTAGGGGAAATAAATAAGAGGAAAGTGAGAAGAGAAAGCTTTCCGAAATGGTGGACGCAGCAGCGCTCACACCGCTCCATCTCTTCTTCTGCTTCCCCTGAATTTCTCCAACAAATCTCTCTCTCTCTCTCCCCTCCTTCGTCTTCTTCCCTGGATCAGCAGAAACTCCGTTGATGTGATGCATCAGAAGAAATCGGAAGCTCAGATCGGAAAAGAAAGCACCGGCATCTCTTCCGAGTTCAACCCTTACCCTCCTCTCCTTCTCTT